>JAHZMZ010004603.1:0-23885 GCA_027743805.1 Lepidocyrtoides sp. E14
CTGGAAAACAGGCATACCATGCACTAAGTAAGTTTACAAAGTCTAGATGCTTCCTCCCTGCCAGTGCCAGTAAACTCGCACTTTTTCCTAATACCTAAATATAGACATGGATTACGTGCATATCTACTTTCCCATCTATCATCATTCTATCTTCTATCTAAATTTTCATTTTCCCTTCCCACAACACCACTCAACTTTATACTTCTTATTTTTCCACCAACACAGTTCCTGCCTCAATTCACTTGTTTCTTTGGATTTTTTTTCAAGGCAACAGCATCACTGCCACCACCACCACCAGCAGCAGCAGGAGTACTTATATTATGAGAAAAATATGTGTAGAAATACTTTTCTCTTTCTCATTTCTTGGGCTACGGCATTCTTTATTGATGCATGCCGACAAAAAATGATAACGATGGTGGTGGTTGGTGTATATATACATACATGAATGTAGTTATACATCATTCTACGTTTCCGTATTATGCTTCTTTATAATGCAAGTACGTACGTAAGCACCACACACCCGGATAATTATGATGATGGTGATGTTTCCTTTTGTTCGTCGACTTGTTTTTTTTAGTACACAGCTCCATTTGCTAACGTACAAGTGCATGTAGTAGTAGTAGTACTGGTGGTGCACAGCTTTTTTCCAGACTTTGGCACGAACCAGTATTATCTGACTGGAAAGAATTTCATTAGAGGACTCCTCAAGTCTCTAAAACCTGCTTTCCTTTTTTCTCCATCTTCCTTCTAACTCTTTCACTTACCCTTTCTCATCGTCTTCGCAATGAAATTCCTATCTTTTCCCTTTTTTCTTGTGTGTTTCTACATAAAAACATGTATCGCACCACACCACCATCACCATTCACAAGAACTTTTCAGACTGCCTTTACCAGAGCTACTACTAGAAGAACCACATCAAAACATTCCTCCTCATTCTATAGGTAATACATACACACACAGAAACAGAAAGACAAACGTGTGGACTGACTGAACAAGCTTTTTCTCCGCTGTTGTAATACTACTGCTGCTGCTGGTGTTGTTGCCGACATAATGTAAGGCACACACATCTTTCCCCGTATTTTCTTTGAAAAAAATAACGCAGGAGAAATGCAGGCAGGCAGAAAAGGGAAGTTGAGGAAGTCAGTTGAGTTATTCCCCTTTATTCATCCAAATTACTTTCTGCTACCACACTCACACTCCTTTATTCATTTTCAGTAAAATGTTCTAATTCTAAAAGTACCGTCGCTGATATTAGTCGTATGAACAACAGCGACAAGAGTACTATCATCAACAGAGTGTTTTCCTGTTCCAGTTTCTTTCAAGAGCTCTATCCTCTCGTTTCTTAGAGGAAAAATGCTTTCCTCAAGAGATTTTTTCCGTCGTCTCCCCAAAATTTTCCCAACGCTAACTCGTTTACCATTGTATTATTGGTATAGTATTATGTTTACGTCGAGAAGTCCAGAAATGTGCGTACAGAGAGGAAAAGAATGAAGAAAGAATAGTAGTGAATTTTGTAGTAACCGAATGAAAACCATGCACCTTTCTTGTTTGAAAGCAAATAATGTTTTGAGAGATGAGCCGGAAAAGAGAGATGGATTTGATGAGACTACAAAAACAGAATTTTCGTGTTGAGGAGTGAGTATGTTTTTGTCTGTGTGGTGTGGTGGTGTCATGATATTTGTTTCATCTATATACACAGACTCGCTCACACGTTCAGGGCTGTTTTTTTCCATTCTGATGATCACAGATAAAAAAAATGCGCTGAAGATGATCGTCAGATCAGCATTCCACGCTCCACGAACATATTTTGTCATGAATAAAAATGACTAGCGACGTGTGTAATTCAACAGTAATTGCAGCAACAAACCTACATCAATGTGCTTCATTCATTTATGCAAAATCACAGTTCATATCCTCTAAAATTTGCAAATTATTAGTCCAGATTGCTAAAACTCAACTCTGAAGGGGAAAACATGGCTACATATGTATTTAATATACGGTTGCTGCATGAATGAATAACAATAACGAAAAATTACATACTCCCATAATTAGAGCTATTTGATAATTTCTATATTACGGACCACTATATTTACCTTTACTTCTTTCCCTTCATTTTGGCTCTTTTCAACCAACCCATTTGCATTGGTATTAGTTCTTCGAACTGCTTACTTGCATTGAAACTTTTCAATTTTGAGCTGTAATTATTCACTATTCATCAAAACATCGCCATCAGCTACGAAAGAAGAAGCCAGCACAGCGTTTCCTTTCATGAGATCAATCTTGTTTAAAGATAGTGTAGTCTATAAGCAAATCCAAATCACAAGTCTTGTTCAGAAACTCAATTAAAGTGTGAACAAAGTCATGAAAATTTCATCACTGTGTAGCCTTTTTTGCCTGAAGTGACTTGAACTGCTGGAGCACATTTTTTTTCCTGGTAGATAGAGACTGATAATACTAGTAGTCTTTAATTTTTTTTTTCAATTCCAAATTGGGGTGATCATCATCATCATCAACATCATCACTTTGGCAGTTTGCACTACATTTTTAAAGCATGTTCCATGTCTGTATAGTCTTAACTTTAGTCTGTTAAGTATAAAAACGATGTGGAAAAAAAGTGAAAGTGAAATTCAATGTACTCCAATTCTCAACTCCTTCAAGCACGCTCCACTTTTATTCTGATTATTTCTAAAGGTTCTAACAAAGATTGCTCTTTTCTCGCTTTTATTTTTATTCACCAAACATTCAAAGATCGCCACTGCACATTCAATTTTTCCTCACGTAGCAGACATACAAAAGTCAAACTTGGAATGTTGAATGTGTCCCTTTTTAACGTTTTTTAACTGCTTACACTCTCACACAGATAAAAAGAAGAAGGAACAAAAAAAATAACAGAAAAGCACTGTTGATTGCTGAGAATTGAACATTGAACAAAAGTAGGAAAGAATGCGGTGTTACGTTCATTCAGGCAAGCAAGGCACTGCTCCTGTTCGGTTTTTTCTATACAGCAAAAGCAAGTTCGATTCACTGTTTTTGTGTGTGTTTCCTCCCCCACGTTCAACAAAAGAAGTTGCTGTTTTCTTGCTTGCTTTTCATTTGCAGAGACACACTAACTGGCCTTCTTTCACTTTTCCTTGCAAGAACATTTTTTTATGTGTGAGTCAACATTTTTACCACTAAACTTATTACAGTGGCTGTTATAAATCGGCCTTTTCTGATTCTGATGAATGCAGCTCGACACACAAAGACAAGCTGCAATTTATACTTTTGTTTGGATGTTCTACACAATTTACTTTTGCTTCTGCTACTGAATAATATGTAGCTGCAGCAATAAATCGGAATTTATTGCAAATTTACGGGTTTGTTTATATTGCAAATAGCAGTGCATTACAACCAGTGAAGGCCATACTCATACAAGTAAATCAAGATAAATAAATAAATAAATAGAATCAAGTTGAAAACTGTGTAAAATATGATGTACATACAACATATATCTTCTTGGTTGGACCCTGTGTAGGCACCTAATGTACGCCGAGTAGTATAATTACATATATTGAAAGTATGTACAAAAGCTTTATTTTTTGCTTAAGTTTACTTGGACTGTGTCTCCCTTCTAAAATGCTCACATTTCACAACAAAAAACGCAACTTGGACAACAAAGCCAAAGAAAGATGAAAAGATCAAATGAGAAACTGATGTAAGCGAGTGTCTTTGTATTTGTCCGACCAGTTCAGTCAGTGCAGTGCCGTAACAGTAGTAGTAGTAAGTAGCAGCATCACCTTCAGTAGTTATACTGCTACCATGCAATGTCTTACCATGGGATGCCACTACAGAAACCATCGTCATTATTCACTGTTTCAGCTAAAACTACAGAGAATATTTTTGCTACTTTGACATATAGAAATGAATTTCTCACCCATTCACTCAACCAGTCAATCTATTTTTGCAGGAAGAAGACAAATGCATGATTCTCACTATCTCTTTCAAACAGGATGACTGATTTTAACTTGCTCAACTTTATAACAGGATTGCCATCGCCGCCGCCGCCACCACCACCATCATCATCACCACTACCACTCATATCAGTGCAGTAGTAAATGATCTAATACGACTGTTGCTGCAGACAAGCACTGCAGACTTTCCCACAGCACAGGAAGTATATTATTCACTGGTTAATATGATTCTAAACAGTGGCTGCTACTAACTACTGGTGATGATTATGCGAGCATTTTGTATCGTTTTTTGATGTTTGCATGTAACATGCCTTTTTACAATTATGCATGTTGTTGTAACTTATAAATATTGTTACTTAAGTTTCATCGCATCATGCAAACACTTAAGGTTTACACTTGTTCATCGTATTCATCATCGTCCTCATCGTGCTGCTCAATATTATTCTCCTTTTTTTACAAAAAAAATAAAAAATATGTAACCTGACAAGAACAGCAAAACGGACGTTGTATCAGGGAATACTTTGGCTTACACATATAAGATTAGGTACGCATATTCGTGTAACTCGACACGATATGCTTGTTACTGTAATGCGCTATATACTTAATAAAATTAGTTTATACGAGTGAGCTTGGCGTATACTTAAACTGAACAAGTTTTAGGGTGACGTAGCGTTGTTGTAAGGTTGATGCCAGTGTGGGAACATGGAATGAAGTAAAAAGTAATGGCGAGTAAATGATTTTTTTTTTAAATCAGTGCATCAGATCTCCTGTGTTGTATGCAGTTTGTTTTTCATGTCCTGTTTTGTCTGTCTGGCTTCTCGAACAACATGTGTATTTTGTACGAAAGTTTTGAATAGCAATCACTAGCCACATATTATATCCTTCTTCTAATCAATGCACAGCAGTGCAATGCCATGCCAGCAATTTTTTATGTTGGAGTCATCATCGTCATCAAAAAACAGAGCGTCAGCGAAATGCAGAAACGAGAGTATTGGCTTGGCGAGAATAATGATGTTTATTCTAATGCACAATCCTCCTCCACAGCGAATCAAACATATTCTACTTTGTCTAGGTCTTGCCTCTGACTTGGGAGTCATTCTTGAGCTTAAGTTTACCTAACCACAAGCATACATACAACACTTGTAAGCAAATAAAATTAAATGAAAGGTTGGAAATTTACCAGGCAAAATCTTTTCCCAATTGGACTAGCTAAGTTGTATGAAATCCATCTACAATGGACATAGATAGACAAGAGAAAAAAAAATCAAGAGTGCAGCAGAGCAGTAATGACCGATGATTCAAAGAGAACTAAGCACCCCAGCATCACACAAATAACAACACGGGCACTGTACAATATCAACATGTCTTTGCATAAGTATTTTGGTGCTATGTTTTCATGATGATGGTGATGTGATAAGTAAATGATGTCAAGAAGTACAAAAAATGCTGAATGAGTCAACTGCCCGACTTGAGACTTGCTTCAGGACGATGAAACGTTTTCTTGATTAAATTAACTAATAATAGTAAGGCATCTGTATCTTCCTAGTTCCTGTCGTGCTTTTTAATCCCATCAAACAATTCATTAGATGCGTAGTCATCTCCATGGTAAGCTTATGCAAATATTCAAAATGTAAACTTGACTCTTATTATATGTGATATTATATCAATATGGCTTACGGTCACGGTGCGCCGTGCAAAAGGAAATCCTCTCGGATTTTGTTATGGAATTTTCCAGAAACTTTGAGTTGTTAATTATCCCTGCTTGTGCATTCCAAAATTAATGGTTGGAATGTACATGAAAATATTTTAGATGGATAGACTACTGTGGATGATGAACTGAAAAAAGAAAAAAAATTCTATCAATACACACAGGAATTCTTCTGATGGTAAATTCTGTAGCAGTTCGTGGTTCTTTCTTTTGCGTGGTATGCCAATATTGACTTGGGCATGACTTTATAAGTGAACATTTATTTGTGGTTGGTGACTTGACGAGAGATAAAGGAAGGCCGTGGTTTACTTTTATTGCTCGTTGTTTTCGTCAGTAGTAAAAAGAAAGGTATTTCGTCATGCTTTTGTGAAGAAAAGAATATCAATAATAATAGCCAAAGAAGCTATTAAATTACATACTATATTCCAATCTTATTGCCATTCCTTACTTTTAGTAAATGGCATTGTGCTTAATATACCTACAAACGTTTCTACAACTGAAAAAATATAATCAGAGTATACAGCATTAATACATTTTTATTATAGCGCAAGAATATACTAGTCTGAGTTTATTTGCTGTATACATTAAGATATGCCTACTTGCCGAGAATTAATGTAGATATACGTATCTCCATTCTTTATCTACATAAATTAATTACTGTGCACATCTTTATGTGATTTCCGGTTTGAATGAAGGCATACATTAATGAGAATATTGTTATGCATTTATTCGATTCGATTCGATTTCCCTCACGTCATACTGATTGTTCTCTAGGAGGAAACTATTTTTTAGCCCAAATCCGTATGCGTTTGTACTTACTCCCTATTTAGGCCGACCTTGTAAAGGCCATTATCGGAATAAGAGTCAAACCATTGAGATGCACAGGTAGGCAATGTTACATTAGTAGAGGCGTTTTAATAGAATCAGTTTCAGTATCATATCCGGAATATCATCAGGAAAGGATGTAGTTAGTTCCAGACCATTCAGCTGAGTGACTATAGTACGTTCCTATTGAAGTAGTTTTGCCAAATCATGATAAATCGTTGTTACGTTTTGTCATTGTGTCATGCTGCATGATCATGGAACCATCTACTCACTATTCTTACATCCCTTGCATGCATTTCTGCAATAAATTTTTGTAGACAAATGTATACACATATTTACGCAGTGCAGTGCAAGCAAACACACTCAAACAAATTGCCAATTCGAATTTCAATGTCATCGCAATCAATTCAGAAATTGAAAAGGAGGAGTTGGTAGTAAATACTTACATATATACAATAACATTTTAATTTTCAATACAGATTGAAAACTGTAGTTTGTCATTTAGCCGTGTTTGACAATCATATTTACTTTGCACGCTACTCTATCAAAAAGTCCTCAACGTTCAAAATTCAAATGTAATGTTCAATTCTTTCAATGGAAACTGCCAAGCCAACACCTGGTTAGCAAATTAACAAACTTGGGAGGACAGACAAAAAAAGGAAAAAGTTTCATGTTTGCAAATATTAGTTTGCCATGGGCCAATTGAAGTGTGTATTACAAACCTGTTATGTCCATACTCTTAGATGTTTAAATATATATTACAGTAATAAGGTCTGATGTACCATACCAGCTATGGATATGACATTGCTGATTCTGATTTTTATATATTACTTAATTATTCTCAATACCAAGTCAGTTGCCAGCTTAGGTTAGTTATGTTATGAGGAAGCATGGCAAAATAATTCCAATATAGGCAGTCTGTTTGCAATCTGTATGCTTATTTTTCTGTTGTTGTTTGACATTGCTTTAATATGCTAATGCTATTCAGATTTAGATTGTTGCTGCTTGCCAAGTGACACAGAAAATGGAACAGAAATAAATACTCACACGTGAAGAATATGAGCGAACCCAAAACAAAATTCTACTGGTTGTACATTTGCGACTACTGCGAATCCCATCACAAGTGAAAATGAGAGATGATGTACTTAGTAAACACCAATCTTTATTCAACTGCATTTGGAACTAGGAAGTGACAAAAGTGCATAGCTATTAATGAAACCGGGGAAGCAGAGAAGGACAAACAACAGCTCTAACAAAAATAATTGTAATCACGTCTTTAAAGAAAACATTTTTTCCGAGTACATATTCTGGGATAGCGATTCATTAAGCACTTGTCTCATTCTTGGCGATTTGATTACCTGTGATGATCAAGTTAATTGACCAACAACTAGATTTAATAAGCATCACGATTTAATCATAATCATGGCTTTTTAAGCTTGTACAGTAATTAACAAGACTAATCAGATTTACTAAGAGTGAAACCGTTATCTTTACTACTGTGTGTATTTAGTGGATTACAAGAAAAAACGGTAGACCTGAAAAAAATACGAAACAATGTTGACAAGCATCTATTAAATCGTCATGAGTTTTACTTGCAGGCAGATTTTTTCTGCAAAGATAAACTACTAGCCAGTTGCCGCAATGGTTTGTGTTTTTTATTTTCAAAATGGCATAATGTCTTTGACTTGGCACCAACCGCAAAACTTTTTTCTCCTTGCTGCTTTTTACTTCTTACAGCGACAAAAAAAATCGGCAAACTGGATCATCATGTTACATCGGTGATGCATGAATTTGGTAATGACACGCTTTACATGGCTATACGTTCCCAGCTTTCTAGTTCAAATCTTAAAGTCTGCTTACTGTTGTAACCCTTTCTTCTTTGAAAAAGAAAATAGAATTTTAAAACTAAATAGGCGGTTGTATTTGCCTGTAAACGGTCGTGTGGGACATTGCATACGGAAGGCATATACGTTGTGAAAATAGGATTCATAAAATTACTATTACTCTAATGAAAATCCATGCAGCGCGATTAGTTGGACAACCGAATGACAAACTTTACACTTTTTTCGTTGTTGCAAACAAATCGTGTTCCGAGTAGTTCATCGAATATAAAAATGGTTAATAAAATGCAAATGGGGCAAAACAACTTTCGGTTATGTACCAATGACTTTTTGCTCTTCTTGAACAGACATAGCAGCAAACTATCTGTAATGGACGCATAATATTCCAAGCATTCATATTATCTCATTGCATTTATTCTAAGAATATTTAATTTCTTAAAAGTTGAACAAGCATTGCAAGTTATGTAAGATTAGATACATAGCATGCAGTGTGCAGAATTTGTAGTCAAACATCAGCCAAACGTAAATATGCCAGTTTGAGTATTTTACTAGATCATGCATCCTGTCATATGCCTGCTACAGTTTTCCAATACCAAGTTTCTTGTTAGACTGCTGAAATCAAATTTCTAGTATAAAAAACAATCGTTGCTTTGTGCTTATATTGGTAAACAATTGGTAGCAAAATTTTATTTCATTTTGTCTAGAGCAAAATAGCAGTTCATATCAATTTTTATTTTAGTGTGAAGAGAATGTCAACAAATGGTAAATCACTGCATAAGGCAGTTGATCTGCACTGCAATGTTTGTGAGACGGATGATCATAAAAACAAGAAACTGAGCAAACATTCATAAAAAAAGTTTAACTGCATTTTTTGAACAAAATGAATTCTGCTTGAGCGCTCCACTTTTTTTTCTTCTGTCACTTGCAATGTGCACTCTATTTATTCCGCCTTCCAGTTGTTATTGCAAAAAAAAAATGCTTTACACTTTTATCACCAGCATTCCGCAATGTCATGTAAACTCAAAAGTTAGGAGGACAGCAGCAACAGCAGCAGAATAATAGTTTTGCATAATAATAACAATTTTGATGAAGAAAAAGAGAAAATCATTTGGAATGAAAGGAATTCCCTTATTGGAATACAGATTAGACAATGCTTCCAAAAATAGGAAAGCAGATTTTTTTATTCGCTGTCTTAAGTTTGCAGAGTGAATATAAAATTGTTGTAGCCGAGACGGTGCCCTGAAGAATATTTTAATTTTGGTTGAACTCTTTCAAATACCACTTTGTTCTGCATTTTGCTTTCCTATCAGTGGTTCATCTCTTTACCCAGCTCTATCCCTCCCTACCTGGTTCCACAACAACTTGCTGTGTTGTCTTTTTTTCTGTACGTTTGGCTAACCACTTTTGGTGGCTTTGTGACATTGCAATTTTTTGACATCGAACAAAACGGTCTCTAGGAATGAATGCTTTAGCTCCTACAATTTTCCAAGTGAGTGCTTGAATGCCCCATATCACTGTTGTGTGATTGGTGAACAGTGGTGCACACATCACGCACAAAAATATTCCAAACAAGCCAACTTTTTGTTGCATGCTTCTTTACTCTATATGGACGACTGATTCTGCTTTTGTTACTGCTGTTGTTGTTATTGTCATCTAATTTCATAAAGACGATAAAAAAACTGTCAGAATAAAGAGCAAATGTTTGTTTCTGTTGTTGGTTTGTATGAAAATGGAATATGTAATAAAGTTGTAGTGCAAAATTTTATTGTAGTAGTCGTACATCCCCTTTTCATACAAGATTCATTTAGACAAGTAAGCATCATGTAAACTTGTAAGAGAAGCCAAAGCCAAGAAAAACGCACTTTTGCATGTTTTTCCATCTACATTTTGATACTTTCATGACTATACATTGCTATTAGAAGGAGGTGTATTGCTATTAACTTTTGTATATTAATATGTATGTGTACTTGTTGTAATATGAGCAACCGTTTTTTTTATATTAAAAGGACCGAAGGAAAATAATGACATGACATGAGCTACTAAATATAATGTAATGTTACTACAGTGTCTATCTTATATATTTGAGGAACTGCAACTGTAGCGACTGGCTGTACACGACAAAAAGGAAAATTATCGAGAGGAATATAAGCAAAAAGAAGAAGAAGAAGAAGGGAAACCATTTTTTGTTGTTCCTGTTTTCTGCTGGCTGCTTGATATTATTACAGGTTTATGGCTTATGGGCTTGACGTACACGGTTACAGAAAGGCACACACGAGATGAGGAAGAAGAAGGAAACGTTTCTTTCACTTGCTTCGATGCTCATCGAGTTTTAGATGGAGGAAAAGTGAAGAAAAGAAATGCTGTGAGGAAGGCCAATGTCTTATGTTTTCGCGGAGAGCAACGCATGCAGCGACAACTATGGAACATGTTATTTTGCTCGTTTTCTCAGTTTACACGTCGTCTTCCTTGATTGTGGTAGGTTTGCCATTGGATGCCATTTCTAGAAAACGCGCACCATTGTTGCTGTTTTTAACCTCTTATGGAATTTTTATAAAAAAAAAACATGTGTACATTTTAAATACGCTAAATGTAAAAATTTTAAAGCGTACAACAGACGCAATAAAAAGTTATTTGAGGCAATATTTTAAAATAAAATTAGAAGGATAATTTGGTGATGTGCTAGAAAAACATTTAAAAATATTAATGGTAGATACGTACAAAAAAAAATTCGTGCCAGCTTCAAAATAACGGGAAACCAGCTATAAAAAAGGAAATAAAAATGACATTACGAGCAAACACAAAGAGATCTCGTGAAACAGAACAGTCGTCCTTAATTTCTGCTGATTCTGCTTGGATATCATTTTCTTCTTCGTAGTAGTGGTGATGATGGCAAATTTTATATTACTTGAACGAAAAAACAGATTAGCTTGAATAAGCAGTTATATCAGTCTAAATAGCAGCATAATCGTAACTATAACAGCATGACAGTTAAATGGGGAAATAATATGACTACAAAAAAGGCGATCGTGAAAACCTTGCTTCAAACCGACATTCAAACGTACCTATACAGAATGCATAAACTAAAGGAATGCACATATTATGCTACCGGTAAAACTTTACAGTGTTATTTACCACCAGATTTATCGGCTGAAATAAAAACGCTACCCGAGGAATGAAATGTAGGCAATGATACGATATGATAATGGTTTGTAAGAATACTAGCTACCGCTACCTGTTTCTTGGGCATTTTGTGCTCTGTTGTTGCATAAACATTATTTTGTATGTAAAAATTTGTAACAACTTTCATCGAGTTCATAGGAAACTACCAGGGTTGTAGTTTGGGTGGTGTTACATATTATGTGGCTCTTCATTTATGTTGTCTTAACCTTTGCATTTTTAGCTTGCAATGCAATGCAGCGAATATAACGACGACAATAATAATATGGACCGACGACGATAGATGATAGACTGACAGACGGACATTCATAAAAAATTGAACGTATTCGATCAGGTTTGGAAGGAGCCATAATAGAGAAAGGATAATAATAATAATATGATAGCAACGGTTGCGTTGTTATGGATGACGTACTCTGTTGTTACGAATAATGTTATATCAATTACTTGTTGGATGGAGCAGAGTGCCGCAGCACAAGCATTTTTATGACATGACGAGTAAGCGCTCTGTGTTTAGTTAGAAAGCATGTAAGAAGGGATGACACAAGTAAAGTGCATGAAATAGTTTTTTTTTCTGCAGTAGTCAGTAGTAGACATCCGACCAAACCAAAAGGGGAAGTACAAAATCGATGACAGCTGGCTTTTGTCAACTGACATTACTTAAACACAACACACACACATGATCATGATGAGTGGTACTACTACTAGTCCTCGTTGACTGGTTGTGTAGACTTGCGTTTCCGCTATCATTATTGTTCTCCTGTCTTTCTGTTGTATGTTGCTCTCATCAATAAAATAGTTGTATGTCATACCACCGGTATGCATGGAGGCACATGAGTCAAGCCAGTAGTCAGTCATTGCAACAACGATGCAACGTTTGTCTGTAATATACACATTTCTCGCCACTTTACGTTTGTCTTTTTAGAAACATCTTTGGCTTTGATTAGATCAATTAGATGTTTTTGGTAAAAAAAATGTTTCCGTTCATGTATGCTAACTGATACCTAGGCTGCCGACAATCTAACTAAACCGATACACCAGCCAAACTTAATTGTATCATTACACCACCAGCAGGACCAGGCCATTCTAGTCTCCTGCTGATGCACTCTCTTTCCACCATCATCAAAAGCAACCTAAAAGTCTCACAAGTGCTGCTTTTGAAAGGAGCAAGATTGTCATCAACAGTCTTGGAACATAAAACCAAAGAGGAGACTCATAAATACACACTCAGGTACCCGCACACATAAATATTAGTTTATTATAGCGTTCGATATACATGTCTACAAGAGGAGAGAAAGGTCATCGATGGAACAGGAAGACAATGATTGGGTTTAGTGTGTGTGCAACTCCTTCAGAGACAGAGGATTTATTATCTCTTTTAGCAAGAAAGAAAAGGCTTCACTTTCCCTCCTCTCTTGCTCTTCCCTCTTGCCCTCAACTTCCTCCCTGATAAAAAAAAATATATTAAAGCAAGAGTCGTTTTTCTCTCTCTCTCTCTACATTTTTACCGCACCAGTGAAAAAGACAATGTATCATGTATCATTCTGCTGATATTAACATAGTGTTATAGTGATTACCTACCACGTGCATGGCTATATAGACAAACATTTACCCTATCATATTAGTTTTACTACGAGTGCCTCCTCTACTTCTACTACTATTATTAACATTACAATATGAATTGTCGACGAAAAATTATATCAGGATAACAGTCAAGCCAGCATGTTACTACGGTTGTACTATTTATATGAATACTCATACCAGTAACCACATCATCGCTCTAGCTTTGCTTGAAAGGAATCCTTTTTCGTTGTAAAAATCGTGTATGGAGTTGGTCTTTCAGCCTTTTACTCGTTGCCTCCCTATTTCTCTTCCTCGCTCTTCTATCTGGCTGCTGGCTTGCCGTCGTCGTACATCATCATCAGGGCATTTTGATATTATTTCCTCGTCGTAGTGAAAAAAATGTCACAATTTCCGCTTCTCCCGCACACTCCCATTTCCAATCTTTATGTAGTGGAAAATGTTTTATAGGACGTGAATGCGTCTCTCATTCTCTTTTTTTTCTTCACATACACAACCCATCATAACCAATAATACGAAAAGGTATACGGACGTGATACGCTGTATTATCATGTTTACATATAACGCTTACTGCTTATGAGTAATGGTACATAAAACTCTACTTGCTTACAAGTACGTCCTTTACTTCTTCAAGTTAAATCCAAGCGATCATCTTAAAGGATTGTGGAGAGTGGAGGCCAAACTGAGAAAAAGTCGCTCCTTTTAATAGAAGATGAGACCAAAAAAATATAGCTGTTTCGCGTCATACGCATACATATAAGTAAGCAGGTAGTCATCTTCATCTTGGCTGCATTTACAAACATGTTATAAGTTACGACGATGAGATGACAAAAACATATTATTATTACTAGACAAAAAAAAACCTGTTCTACCTCTCTTCACTCTCGCGGGCGCTAAAGAAACAGGCACTTGTAAAATATCAAAGCTATAATTTTATACTCACGTAGACACACCATTACTGCTCCTGCCATTGCTATGCACGTGCTTTTTAAAGCGATCACTTTCTTTTCAAAGCAATTCTTTTCTGTCAACCATTTCCAATCTTTGTCAGCAGATTATGTGGCTTGCTGCACTAGCATTGCTTGCCTTGTTCAACGAATATTAACCGAACAAACCACTCAGTTTAAGAAGTTTACCAGTCAGACAAGGCATGCATGAAGCTAAATTGGATATACTATTTTCATTTTCTGATGATATATATCATTACCTACACTTACGCCTTTTCCTTTCTCTTTCCTATGTCAACGAGATGCATTTTTTGCACTCAAGTTACTTTCTCGGGAGAAAATCCATACAAAGTTGGTATTGGGATTATGGTAGTAATAATAAAGTTAAACCTGGTTCATTATTTCATAATCTTCTTTGAAAAAAAAACTAATTTTCACTCCACATGAACCACTTTCACCTCGTCTAATTTCATTCATATTAAATTCGCTGCTTGCGTCAAATGAATGAAATTTTCTGCTTGAGGATATGATCAAATCTAAGCAAATAATTGAGACACGCCGTAAAACTTTGTGAAATGGAATAATGTGTGGCAGGAAGAATGAACTATTTATCAACAGCGCACAAAAAAACATCCTATTTTCGCCCAGTAGATGACAGAAATGATATCCTTTGCCTCGGTTTATTGGTTCATGTCATTTTCTTGTGCACCGAGTGACAACCCTTTGATATTCTCTGTAGTTACACAAGTAGTGGGCAAGGAGAATGAAGCAAAGTATTAAATTTCAGCTTGAATGGTGGTGACGAGAGCATGATGACTGCGGCATAAATGTGGTTGTACAACTACGTCACTATCCTGGGAGAATAATGGGAGACACGGCACGTTATCATTTGTTCATTTTTTACCAAGTGAAAAGTGCAAATTGTCGTGAACGAGAATCCCTCTATCTCACTATCTGACTGGATAAGACCTACATACATAGGCAAGATAATATGAATGTAGATTGTAACCAAAAGCTGCAATGTATAATGTACATATGTACATAGGTGGAAAGCTATGAATTCTTCCGGTGAAAAACATGATTATCTGTGTGTAGAACATGTCAAAGATGCATCAACTGATTTAAAACTATTTATAGTTGCGTATACCCATGTTAGGAAATGTTATGTTGTAAATATCTAGCAACAAAATAATTTGAAAGAAAATAAGATAAAAAATATCATAAGCCCGGATAACTGAGAAAGTCACTACACCACACATCTTATTTCCCTTAGCTTGCTGCCAAATGCTTGCTAGCTTTTGTAACACTTTCACAATTCCAGTAGTAGTCACCAGAGGACAAAAACATTGAAAAACCTGGAGGTGGTTGACTTCTAAAGAAGGTAACACACTTTAAATAACTTGGTCCTATGAATGCTCGGTACAGCAACGGAAAAAACCAAGGAGAAAAAGACATGTCCACTATGTAAGGGATGTAAGACATTTGAAATTGTAGTGGATTAGCTGTCACTACAACATTCTAAGATTTAATGTTAGCTTAGTTTTTGAAAACGGTAGGAAATTCGGCTTTGCTTATGAGTAAGTATGAGCAACGGAAGGTCGAAGGTCCTAAGAAATACGTACAGTCAAACACACCTATTATTAAAAAGTTGACACTAAGTAAAGTGTAATATAGATGGATAACAAACCTGGTAGAATAATATTTGCTGTTAGTTATGCTCTTATTTGCTATATGGGGCGTGGTGCTGAAGCCGCCTTTTGTTTATTATCTTCTAACTTTTTTCGTGTGTGTATATATATATGTACTTTGTTAGGATTCTTTTTTGTGAAGTAGTCAATTCCATTGTAATGTCTACATGTTTATTTACGTATCATAAAGTTCTCCTTCAAACCTTAAAGTTTTCGATTTTTACATAAACGAAACATTTTCTTGTGTATGTGTTATTCTGGGTCCTTATAACATAACTAAATTCACAATACAAACTCTGTGAAATCCCATTAAGGATAAAATTCTCTACATTTTCCTTTCTGACTCATTGGATCACACACCGTACTTGACATCGTGACAGACGCTGCGTCAGAAAAGTTTAAACCTATAATGAAGGTGCGCACATGCACAGTTTCGAACAGTCCAAGTAAGCGTCAATGTTATATATACATACGCGCATAAAAAACAGACTTGTCGTCACATTATTTTCCTACACAACGGCTGTTGTACTTTTGCCATTTTTACTTTCTCTTGCTAGTGAATTCTGCAGCCACGAGCTGCACTTGTTTATTTTCTCATTTTAAACGTTTCCCTCATTTCCTCCGACTCTGAATACATCAGTCAAATCAGTAAATTTCAACTTTTTCTTTAGCCCATTTTTTGACAAAATTAGAAGAAAACACTCCATTTTCCTGCACAACGCCCACAACGAAAAATAGTGTGTGCTTGCTACGTGAGCTGTCACCAGCTTTGTATGACTGAGGAAAAAAATCCTGGGATTTAAGAAATATCGAAGTAAGTGAAGAAAATTGAATACGATATAAGGAACGGAACGTCTTGAAAGCGTAGAGCTCAATTTTCTCTCGCGTTAGAAAAGGAGATGTTTTTTCTGTGTTACTGAGCTTGTAAGCCTGGAAGAAGTAGTGATAGTGAGATATTATAATGGAATGTTCTCAAATTGGATTTTACAATGTTGTTGCGTTTCGTTAGACAATAATATAAGTACATATAATAACAACATGTCTATACGACGTGTGCGGGATTTTGGACAGAATGGCAGTGACAAAAAGAGGCGACAGCATTGTTGCTTCACAATTTTTACTACCATCGCCACCATAGGAGAAAAAAAACTGGACTGTTTTTTGAAGACAGACATTAAGAAATTCAAGCAGGCACATAAATGACTGTTGTGTTGACTACAAGTAAGAAGGGAGTTGTTTTTCTTCTGAGTGAATACAAAAAATATATTACGTAATCTTATATACAATTGCTATACTATTTTTTGTTCCGTATGAGATTTGTGATCAGGGTTGTTCACGAAATCCCTTCAGTTTGAGACATATACTCTGCTTAGATATATTCAGTGTATACTTTTTTATACGGTAGCCTTCTCACAAAAGTTTTTTTTTTTTTGCGATACACATGTAGTAAGAATTGTCCTGTTCTTATCAGTGTGCCAGTCGCGCCGGAAGTAGCTTAGTCATGATAGATAACTTGTCATTTCTTTCTCAGTTCCGTTGAGGAAGGATTGTCGCCTTTCAAAGTGACGTTGAGTGAATGAATATGGAGACAGTGATAAAACGTGTTAAATGGGTTTTGGATGGTGATGTATGAAACATACATTGCTACTGTCGCGACGTACTAATGATATGATATTGAAAAATAAATACTGAAATATTAAAGCGCCTTGGTGTGTACAACGCAATGCATTGTTCCCTTTGATTCATCAGGTATCTACTGTATACCAGGGAGTAACTGTGTATGTTAACAGGCCATAAAATGTGTACGTAATTTTTTATTCATTTCTTGGCATTTAAGGATATACTTCCCAAGTTGGTAAAAATGAAAAAGTATGTACTTCTTGGTAGGGAGAAACTGTGAATTACAAGAGTTCGATTAAATTCCAAAAGTTCACATATTGCTTATTCATCACAATACAATTCTTATTTTTCTTCATTTCGCTTTTCAAGTCCATTTGAGCTGATATGCATCCATTGAAAAAATATTTATATTTTTGCAAGGAATAATAAAATTGAGGAAATGAAATTCTTGAAATGAAAAGTAAATTGTGTAGTTTGTTTGAATGAATGAATCACAGTTATACTTTGCATTTCAAATGGCACTGTAAATGACATGGGGGAAAAATATGTGTACGGACACACAAATAGATAATAATAAAAAATAAGAACCCTTATGCCCTTCTCACAAAACAAGCTTTATAAGTTTTTGACATTGATGCTATCATCATCTTCATTTTCATATTGAAATGTCTTCTTCGTTCAAGTAGACGTGTAGATAGATGCATACTACTTGAAATTTAGCTAGTTCTTGGTAGATTGCATCTCTAGAAGACTAGAAGATATATTATTTATTTAGGGCAAGACTGGGAAAATCCATTAAAATGTATCTGACAACTTTGAGTTGTATCACTCAGTGGCTGTCAAAAACAATTTTGCTACTACTACAACTACAGCTTTACGAATACTTCCACTTGTATATTTTGCATGTTTGATATCTCTTCTCATTTGCTAATGTATAATATTATACATGTTTTGGAGTGATAGGGAGGGAATAAAAAAAACTTTTTATTTATTACTTACAACTCTACTACATACTTGTAGACAGCACTATAAAAGCGATAATCTGACTTCAAGTGGTTCTGCATATCAGATTAAAGATGTTTATGGAGAATGAATTGAGTCTTACGATAATGTGATTTGGCATTGAGCAGATTTCCTAATACTCATGACGACGATTAATACTGATGATAATAACGGGAATGATTGGAGCAAAACTTTTCGAGAAATTACAAGAGCAAGTTGTAAGCATGATGTAAGAAATTGTCAGTCTAGTTGCTAAATACATTCATTAAATAAAAAAGAAAGTAGAAGCAATTTCACGTACTTTCTTGTCTGTGACTTGTTACAAAGACTTCAAAATATCAGCAACAAAGTTTCCTCTCCTTCGACAAGTACCAATGCTGTGCTGTATTTACGAGAACTGTATTGCAGTTAGTAAACAAGCAATTTTCAGGATTAAACTGCTTACTTCACTTCATGAGCAGACAACTGGTTAAATCTAATCATAACAATAAAAAGGAAAAGGAAAGTAAACGCAAGGGTAAATGGTATAGCACGGATTATACACATAATATGTATTGTACGCATATCTACTTAATAAAATGAAGTAGGGAAAAGTAAATATTGGGAGGAATGCTCTGCCTATACATATTAAAGCGAGCCCAATATAAATACATGTATGTAAATCTGTTTTTATATAGAAGTATCATAGTAGTCTTGAAATATGTATTCAAATAATATATGTATAAGCCGCTAATGTGTATATACCTACCTACCAAACCGAAAGCCAAATGTTGCCTACGGTGTCTAAAAACTTTTTTTTCCCAATAATAAAAAATGAGCTTTCTGCACATATACCATATTATGAGGCATTGAAACATTTGTCCACACGATAAAACTATTTACGAAGGGAAAAGTAAACATAATTACCTAAGCTATAGTCATTATCATGCGAGAAAGGAAGAGAGAGAGAAAGAGAGAGAGCATTTTAGAAAGTTTTCGAATAGAAAAATAGGAATCAGTATACATGCTGAAATATTGTACAACTACTTAGCTTGCCTCTCAAAAGTCGATCCACTCCATGGCATCATAACAACGTAACTACAAGTCAGTCAATTCGGTAAAGAGTTACACTTTTCCTGTTAATAAGTTTGAATTCGCTTCTAACTTGACAAGTGAAGCGGTGCGTGAGGGAGTGAATACACACACACCATGTTTTATAATACGGGTATAAACAGAGTTGAAAACATGTTTTATTTTACTTATACTACAAAATATTTATTTGTTAAAGTTAGTCATGTGTCAGGATACTAGAGGAAAGTGGAATATTTACTTGATGAACACGTTGATTACAACATTGACGCAAGTTTGTTTAACTTTTTCCATTGTTCTTAAATATATGCATATTATTATTATGTACTACTACTACTATGTTTTTATATTAGCTACCACTTTTGCTTTTAGTACCGCCATGCCATAACCATCATGGTTTCAAGATCCATTTACAATGCGGGTGACGACGACGACGTTTGTTTCGTAGGGTTGCGTGTGAAAGTTTTCATACCCACTTTTACTCCACTGCGAGCTACTGCTTCGAGACGTGAGTGAAACTCGTGAAGGATGAGGAGAAGTGGTGGTGGTGGTGTAACAATGTTGGAGATGGAACGGATGCAGTGATACTATTTTTCTTTCTTTTCCTTCCGCTTCTTCGTCGTATACACATATAATTAAGGCAGAGGGAGAAGAAACAAAACTTGTCCTAAATTACATTTTTACTGGACAGCGGCAGGCAGCACCCACTGCAAGCTAGGACGAAAGAGAAAGCAAGCGTTTACTGGTCTTCTCTTTTACATCTGACTAATAACATCCTCTAACTATTTTCATTATAACAACTGCTTCCATTGTTCTACTTAGCTTGGGAGCACAACATGCGATTCCAAATGGAGAGAATCTACCTTAAAAATAGAAGGCAAACTTTGACAATTAAATTATTGTACAATGGAAGTTTCGATTGTGACAAATTTTTAAATAAAAATGCCAGCGTTTGTTTTCAAGCCTGTTGTATATTCCTTGGTAAACTTCATACAGTACAAGGTCTGTTGTGACTGGTTTTTTTTTTACTTAAGTAGATGATTCATACTTCAAATTTAAGCTTTCACTCAGATTGGAGGAGAGATGAACACAAGATAAGTACTGATGTTTTCTTTACGTTAGGAATAACAGTAAGTTATGAACTGTACTGGGAAACAACTTCATATTGCATATTTTGATTTTAATTTATGCCATCATTATAAATTAAAGTTTACGACTCATGCGTAACTATTTCTCTGCATACAATTTTTCCATTATTCTCATCGAGCACATGCTGCAAGGGATTAATGTGCTTGCAAAAATTGTGCGTTTTTCATGTTATACATAAAACCAACTTACTACCGAGATAACATCAACATTGTACACTGGAAAGAGATTGTTTAGAAAATTTTGCTTTAAGCGATTCTAAAATAGTAGAATGTTTCTTTGTACCCCATTTACTGTTATTAAAGTACGCATACGGTTACATTTTTAATTCCTAATATACTTAAAAATGGCATGTTTTCTAGCCATATAGCAATTATATTAAAAGCATACAGGTAATCACGTGTAAGTACTGCAGTATATGTAGAAAGGAAACGTAAACTAAGGTAAGCATACTTTATCCATTTGAAGTTTATTTCAATTTACTATTCCAGCTTCAACAGCTATGTACCTTTAGCTTGTTCAACTTTGTGTTGCTTTTGTGTATACTGCTGGCAGCCGCACGCCAGCAATTGGTGGCAGAACAACCACTATGAATACCTATCAACGTCGTGAACAAGTTCATTGTAAACACTTTGAACCAAAAAATAAATAAATACTATGAATAAATGGAAGAAGCAAGTAAGTAAGCACATAGTCGTGATCATAACGTTATACGGGCTAATTCGGAAATTGTGTGAGTGATTAAATACGCAGAGCAACGGGAAACCTCCCTGTTAATGTTGTTGTGTAACATATCTGTAAATACGTAGCTGAAAATTGATGCACAAATGGTAGCTGGTGAAAGGAAAAGAAAATGTGATGCTTACATTTGTTACAGGGGTAATATTCCCTTTTTCTCCCTTTTTTCTATACCTAACCTCTCAATGTCCACGTTTTCAAGTAAACATTGAGTTTTAAAGTTCTGCCTCGGCAATAGACAGACAGACAATTGTACGACTATTACACAGGGAAAATAAATAAAAACTAAGAAAAGTGGTGCTACAAAATTCTGAATGCGTATGTATAATTTAAAAACATTTCTAGCCCAACCAACCTTGTGACTTTGAATTTGCATAATAAGTGCTTTCAAGACGCAACAGCGACAACAGAGAAACAAGTAAAAAGGATAATTATGGATTTTGGACTACTTTACAGTTACACTATGGTTGTGTTTTAGGGAGCAGAACGGTTATTATTATGGAGTAAGTTTAAATCGAATTGCTGAAGACGACAAGACGATACAAAAAGTTTATGTTCGTACACTCGTTTCCCTTTTCGACTATAAAAAATATCAGTACAATGTCAGTGAAAAAGAGTGAAGTGAACACCATAACTTATGTATAATGTGTAAATACCCTTATTTTATGTACCCCTATAAAGGCGGGTCAAAGAGTGGAGCCTAGTTGATTTTGATTTCAAGTGGGAGGATAACCAAACAGTAAAAGAAAGTTTAGCTTTAATTCTTCTTTTTCCGTATGTTTTCAATATATGTACACTCAATACTGCCCATACCCACTACTCACACGTAATTATAATTATAAGAAGCACTTTGTAAAGCCTTTATTATACTCAATTAATATCATGGAAACATTCTCATTTTTCATTTAAACTTACAAGGCAGACAATGACCTGTAAACTATACAGGTATAGCTATTTGTCAGATACATACATGCTAATAATAATATGAACCTGTAAAGTTTTTTTTGTACGCCACAAGAAAAAAAACTGAAACGATATTTTGCTCCATTGTAAATGACGTTGACGTGGTAGGTTATTAAGCTGCTTTCTTGTTTAGCTGTTGCACTAGTCAACAGAGCAGCAAACAGTCAAGATTGAGGAGAATGGTGTACTTAATTAGAAAACACTTGTCCTTAGAATCTACAGCCTATTTCCCTGTGTGAAGATCATGCACGTACGGATCTGCAAATAAGGACAAGCGACGTCTGAGTTCTTGGGCTGTGGCACCTTTACCTGGTTGATCTTCTCATATTTCAGAGGGACTAGGAAAGTTCAAAACACAACATTTCCCGTAAGTAGTACTAACTTGCAAGCAGCAATAAATTAAATTGGGTAGTAAAAAGAAGGTTGAAAAGTATCCTTGTGCTTGGCGTCTTTGTACTGTTCTACTATAAAATTTTATAATGTAGTCATCAACTACATAGCTTATATAAAATGCTGTACGTACATACGTAGGCACATCGGCATACCTATTTGGTTAAGGAGGCCATCGTCTGTAAATGAAAGTAGAAAGTTGCATAAGTATGTAAATGCCTTAACTAATTAGATAACATCTTGATCTATTTAAGTTCTTAGATATGAAATGAATAGAGGAGACCAGTTGTTGTATGGATGCTGGTAATGGTAATGTGAAATGGGAGCAGATGTGGGAAGCAATAAACAGTAAATTATATGGATGTCGTGGCATCAGGCGCTTTCAGTACACGTTGAAGGTCGTTGTTTCTAGTCACCCGAGAAATTCAACACATGGAGAAACCGTTTTATTTATTCCCTTCCTTTCAACTTGCATCAGATGGAGTAGTAGCACACCTTTAACTGCTCATCTAACAAATGAGGCTTTAGCATGATTTCAATAACGAGAAAACAAAATTTTATTCTACAAATATGGAATTTTACGGTGGTTAAGTTAAAAGTATAAAGTCAACTTGTCCTCTTTTGATATTCATATTATCCATACTACATGTAGTGGATACAGGCAGAGTGCTTAGTTGAGTACAACATTCACAAAACTTGGTAACTAAAAACTCATTTCCGTATGGTTTTAGGATTGGGAAATTATGAGCAAAATAATTTGAAGGGACGACTGCAAGGTATTTCACAGGATTAACTAAGCATCTGTAACCTAATCTGTAAGTCATTCAATTCATGTTTTTCCATCAATTAAGGCAACATAGCATGAAAGTTTAGTATGACAGATCGGCCTTAGTTTTTAACAAATTCAAAATTACCTACATAGGTTTAACTGTCGTAATGATTCATTTCAATGTACGACCAAATCCAACGAAAACTGAGGACTGAAATAGAAAGGAGGTGGGAGTTATAGAGAGAAAGACAGAGTAGCAGGTAAAATATGTTTGACACTGCATTGGTTGTGTTAGCTTAGTAAAGCATGCTAAAAGTGGTACATAGCAAGAAAGCATGTTGGTGCACACACTTCTCTTGCCACCACTACTTTAATAATCACTAGGAGCATCAGAGACAACATTATTCTCATTTAGAGGGAGAAATGGGAAAATGGCTTACTCCGCCTGTCTGGCTCTGGTGCGTGTGGGGCCTTG
>JAHZMZ010004604.1:0-11521 GCA_027743805.1 Lepidocyrtoides sp. E14
ATTCTCCCTCTCCCTCTCTCTTTTTCAATCGTTTTCCTTTTGCCTGAGCAAATTTGCCCGACAAACCCGTTGACATGAACTTAAATGGAACCTTTAAAAATACTCCGTGGTGAAAGGTGGAGAAGGATTCAATAAAAAACGTTGATTGGTTCTAAAAGCAATTCGTTGTTGGGTTTTCATAATTTTATTATCGTCTTTGTTACGTTGCTGAGCCTTTTGGATGAAGCGTAGTTATGCACTTAGTGTGTTTGTCTGTCCGTCCGTCTGTGCACGCAATAACTTTGATGCATACTCTTCAACCGATTTTCTTCAAACATGGCACGCATAAATATAGTATGAGCAAAGGAAAGGTTCTCTTTTTAATTCAGATCACTGCGACTTCCACATGGGGGCGGATAAAAAAAAATCTCTGCACTGCTTTTAAATACACATGCTTTGCATATTTCGATGCAGTATGTATACCAATTTTGTATGAAATGATAGAACCGTTTGGATCTCAATGATGGAAAGTGTCATCTATTCAGCTATGTAATTTCCATCATGGTTCAATATGACCAGTTATTCTTTATTGCTAAAACTGAACTGAAAGTTTGGAGATTCGAGGAAAAGCTTCAAACTTTGTCATTTGTCACCAAAGTAGCCTTGCACATTGTCTGTGATCAGCTACACAAGTTTATGTCACACTTGAATGGCTCTCATCATACGAGTGTCCTTTTCCTTTTACTGTTCGTTTTATTCATTATTATTATCATCATTTTTGTGAAGAGGTGGAAAAGAATGACGAATGAGGATTATGATGGCTGATGATGATTAGCTAGGATAATATGACAATGATAATGCTTGATGATGACTATCGATTCTAGCTATACAATGACATTTACTACTACATTCTAGCACTATTACTACTACTACTCTAACTGCCTGTTACTTGTTACTGTTATTTAAGTTGGAAGAGCCCCTTCCTACTCACTAAAAAGTGAGCTAATTAAGTCCTTGATCGAGACGTTTGTCGTCGTCTCTCTTGTTCCTTCTTTGCCATTTTTCTTTCTCAAATAAGCAGTAAAATCGTACTTACAACGTTAATATTTCTATATTTTTCTTGACTGTTTATCTATTAATTTACGTGAGTATGTTCACTTGATAGGTATTTATGCAAGGGAATCGCAAAAACAAACATAAAAACGTTTTGATTTTTTAATAGCTGACCTCGATTCCTCCTTTAGGTTGGAGATGAGAGGGTGGAATGAGTTATTTGCGATTTTAGATGAGTCAATGGGACTTACACATTTTGAAGGGTATGTGCAATGTGTGTAACTATAAGTATTACCTATTATGTTTTGTAGACATTTATTCATTAGGTTTAGGTATACTTTACTACGAAAAATCTACCTTCTACTAGTATTTATTTAGACTTGAGCCAAGGTGAAGGATGTGCCAGTAAGTTGACTGGTTTGCACTTCAGTGCTGTGATGAAAACTACAAAGCTACTTATAATGTCTTGACATGATGTGATAACATGGTGGTCGTTGGTCATTGTAAGTTGTAACAATGGCTAAGGGTAACCATTCGGATTTTACAGATATTTGAATGGCTGCTTGTTGGTGGGGGTAGATTTGCTTGTTCTTTCGACTTGTCATTTTTACGATTTCTTTTTCATCTTCATTCCTTTTTTCAGAATTAGAATATTCTCTTAGTAACATTGTTTGGTTGGCATATTACCGTGTAGGTTGAAACTTAAGCGACCTGCTTGTAAGGTACGTAGTTAACGTCAGCCGTTTTCTTTTCTCATTTTTATTTGATGGTCTACTATACTCCTCCCTCTCTTTTGAAATATAATCCACATCTACTGAAATACATTTAACTACTTTATTTTGTGTGTGCATGCAATTTTTGAAATATTTGCAGAGTTTTGTAGAAAAAAATGGGCAAAACAACAAATTTATTTGTCTAACTAACGTGAAATATTTTAGAGTATGACCTGTTCATGTGCCAACTAATAAATTAAATGTATGCCTACTGAAGTATGTTAAAAAGGAGGAAAGAAGAACAAAAAATTTGCAGGCGTATTACAAAGTTTGCAGAATGCTTTAAAGTTTAAACAAATAAATATTTGTAAAACTAAGCCATGGTATGGTCAAAGTCAAGTGACTTAAAGTAGAGACGCTCCTATGAAATATATACGGTGCCCTGAAACTTCAAATTGGGAAGTGTTAACCACATAATGGAAAGATTGGTACCAATCCAATGAATATTCTCAGTAAGTTTCCAAAGGATAAACTGTTAACCCATCCCTCGTCTAGTGCTCTTGTTGTGAGTTATGAAATCATGAGAGATTCCACTCTGTCGTTGACAATAGTAAACTAGACAGTATTGTTTGCATGATAATTCTCAGTTTTTGTTGACTAAGTGTTATTTTGACTTGCTTCCATTGAATAATTCATGAGACAACGGGCATATTATTCACAATATTGTGGTCCATATGAAAATGATAATGGGACCAGAGAAAGAGAGTACTATGATAAATACGGAATACATTTTTCTGTAGATCATGTTACTATTTTCATGTTTCAACAATCACATTCTCTTCACCTTCACCTCACATCCTTCTTCAACTAAATGTACAACAAATGAATGAAAGGCACGAGCTTTGACCATTAAAAGAGAAGAGAAAAACGTTAAGCAAAACTTCAAACGGTCAGACAGCTAGTAGTCTGCAATGTAACATGATTTTTTATGCGTTATACAATAACTTTGTGTCATCTTTTTTATTGTGAACTTGCTCAATGTGCTCGTGAATTTCCCACAGCTTTCATTTCAATGTTTATTTAATTGTCTTGGCGACACTGTTGGTTTCTAGATGAACTTGATTAGAAGTAAAATAAAAAATAAAAAAAACAGCAAGGTTGTTTGTTTCAATTTCAATTCATATTACGACTTTCCTCACCGCACATGCCTGTCATGAAGAAGAGCATAAACCATTGTCGCCGAGACAAAACGTTACCCGGGGTCATTCCTTCCTCTCTGACGACGACGTGAGGTATTCAATGTTCAGTAGTCTGTGGAAGGTGGGACCAGGCACGAGCGACGACACTTTCCATAAATACGACGGACACATGAGTGCTGTATTATTTACTAGATGATCATGTTGACTGTAGTCATATAATGTTGCTTCTGGCATGTAAGCTCACACAGAAAAACTGACTTATATGGTGCTCATTAATATTCTTTAAAAGTGCTTAGACAGGTACATGGTGAGAGGAGGCGAAGTAAAGAGTCGGACGAATGAGCAAGTGGAATGAAATAGAGTCATTTTATTGACATTTGACAATAATAAATAGCTATTTATATGTAGCCACCTTTCACTTTCACTTTTTTTGTCAATTTAAAAATTTACTCCTTCGGCTTTTTCACAGTATTTTTCTACTTTTAGTGACGGGCTGTTGTCATCGACACCAATGCCATAAGCCATGTCAATAGTAAATGAAGAGCTACTGTCATTATACGTTCTTAATTTGATGCTTCACCAAAGTAAACATTGACCAGTGCTTCTTGTATGCTATCAAGAATATCAAGATCGTTAAATATTTTTTAAATACATTCGTTCTAGCAAACTACAACCTTCTATTCATATAAAATGACTGAGCTTTGATTCACTTAAATGCTCTAAAAAAACTCGTTTCTCGACTTTATATTTTTCTAAAAAGTTGCTTTGTAAGTAAATATAATTTTTAACTGCATTACGGTAAATTCAAAGAAACATGCTAAATTCTAAAAGTCGTTCCCCAAATAACTAGCACCGTTACAAAACGTCGTTTAAAATAATTTTTTTTATTGTATGACATCACTTTTGACGTTTTATTTCTTCATAAATTTTGTAATCTTCTGTCCATTTTCATTCAAAAACCTTTCCCTGCCTATTTATCTCATCTGAACAATTAAGTGCGCAGGACATTATACAAAAGTCAAGTTTTTAACTAGTGAGTTAACTGACAAAAAATATAATAGCCTAGCCAAGTGCAACCGTAGTGGCTCATTACAGTGCTTCAGGGTATCATCTTTATTTTTTCGTCATGAATCATAATGGGCAAGGAGTACGCTAAATATTTTGAATTCGGAGAAAAGAAACAACGACTCAATGCTCGACAAAGGAATCCTCAATTCCACTCAACAAAGGACAATTATATTATTGTTCTTTGCAACAAGCCACTCACATTTATCCTAGGATTACACGTAAAAATGATACTTCTCTCTGCCGTGCGGCAATGCTATCATCACTAGAGACTGCACACATTCCCATGAATCGTCTAGTATGAAAAGGATGATGATGATGATGACACTACTACTACACCTGTTACATTCGTAGTAGATAAATAAGATATCGCGTAATCATCATTACCAATGATTAAGATGATGATAATGATGATGATAGTGATTGAGGATGATTTTCGCTCCTTAAAAAGAGTTATCATGGTAAAGAGGATGATGAACAAATGAAATGAAAATGTTTCAACTTCAGCCTACCTACCTGCTGCTGCTGTACTATTTGCTACTACTACGACTACTGCTGCTGCTAACGTCTATCAAAAACCACAGACTAACACGAAAAAAATACACGATGGACATGACCAGTGTCATTACCAATATTGCAAAGCGTCATGTGTCATTATGTCGGAAGGAGAATGGACGATAGATTGTGATGATGCACTTAACATTTCTCTCTCTTTCTGTTTTTCCTTCTCCCCAATGAACAAAAATTGATTTGATTAGCATTAGTATGGTAGCAGCATTCAAACTTCACATTGGACAAGAGGAAGTGGAAAATGAGTTGCCAATGTCACTTTGTCTCTTGTTTGTATATTGTATATTATTATGCACATGCCGACTGCCATGCAAGTAAGTTTAACTGATTTTTTTTAAGCATTACGCTGTGGTGCTGATGTTGTCCATCATTCGAGCAAAAATGCAGATCAAAATTTGTGACAAAATGAAGACATTAAATAAGAGAATGAGATGGACTAACAATAATTGAAAATAATCATGTTGAGAGGCTTCATCCAGATAAAAAAAGTATGTGCGTGTGTTTATTAAATATTTAAACGAATGTTCAACTTGTAAGTATTGCATTGTTGTTATTAATTGTAAGTTTGATGACTATTGATGTTTCAGGAAGATCATCCATGTAAAAATCAAGACTTTGTGGGATACCTGCAAGCATACTCACAGCTTTATCTATCATAAACAATTGCATTTTCACCATCTACTTAATCATTAGTCAATCACAAGCGTAATTGCCTGTCAATTTTTTTCTCTTTTTGCTTTTGAATGAATGCAAGCTAATATTTATTGTAATTGTGTGGTATCCATGAAATACTGACAAAAATTTTTTTACTCCTGTTTTGTCGTCAAACCAGAAAAAAATGGAATTTGTGATGATGATGTAATGATGATGATGATGAGGGACGTGGTAGTATAATAGAGGAAAAGACTAGGGATAAGTTGAAGTGCTGGGGCAACACTATATTTATATTTATCATCACACTGTTATCTAGTTGTATATGTAACTCCTCTTTAAAAAATAACACGTATCTAACTTGTTAACTTCAAATCAATTCCTCGTTTCTTTGTAAAATTATACTAAAAAACAGAAAATATGCAATTTAGCATTTCATTTGTTTCGCCGGGAGCAATCAATCAGTCAGCATGACTGAAGGTTTCTAATCAAATCAATCTAATAATATTTTGTGTGTTCTCTGTTCACACTACTCACAACTGAGAATAACACAAGATGGTAAATCGTCAAGCTCTTCTTCGTAGAATGAATTACACACATAATCTTTGTAAGATGACATGACACATACATATAACAAAATTCCTCTACTTACTGGGTAGACATTGTCATCATTATCGGTTGCCGCCGTGTAGCATCATTTTACATCTTAATTTTGACATGTAACATCAAGTCACCGTCATGATTATTGGTATTCATTGTTCAAAAATCATTTTGTAATGCCATATTACTCACCAGATTGTGGGCAAACACAGCAAACAAAAATATATAAGTTTTTCAGCCAATTATCATTTTGCCAAAAAATATATTTAATTGAATTTAGTTATTGCGTGGGTGAGTAAGCTATCCCGTGGAAGGAATTTCTATTCTTAGATTTAGGCATTGACATTGACAACGAGTTCCATGCTGGATATGAAGCTTGACTTTGACAATGAGCAAACTTTTTCTCCTTTAGCCGTGCTCTGAGTCACAATTGGAGGAATTATTCATAATATGTGTTGTATGAATTACTACAGCAATGGTAGCCGTTGTTTTTCAACTTATGTAATTCTAAATCCTTCTTTTTATCTTGTTAGCACCAATTTAAAAACAAGAAAAATCAACAAAGTAAAATGCTTTTTAATCGCAACCATTTTACATTTCCGTGTTTCGCATTTTTTTTCCACTGGTGGCGCCTACAACAAATAGGCATGAAAATTGCGCTAACGACATCAATTATGTGTATCATTTCTGCAACGTTCAAGGTAAATGATAGCATTGCAAAAAGACCAACACGATATAACAAAATGTTAATCCAATCAACAAACTGTCTTACTTTTAAAACCTTCATTCATGGGCAAGGGATTGTCATTCCTTATTTATTTATGTGAATGAATTTTCTAAACATTTGATGTAGAATACATGCTTTTACAACATCATGTGGCCACAAAATTCAAACATTTTTTAAAAAGCTTTTACCTTTTTCACAAAAATCGTGAGCATACATTATCGTTTAGTTTTCGAATAGTTTACTTTGAATTGAAGTAAATAGGAAAGCATGGGAATCTTTTTTTATGAGAAATGCCTGCGATTTGTTTGAAAACCATTCAAAAGATGACGACCATGGGGAAACAAGCAAAATATTGTGGAACTAATCAATCTAAGACATATATATTCTACTTTTCACATATTTTACATCCAGCAAACACTCGTCGTGACTCTTTACGCAGAGACTAAAAATACTAAAGACGCACTTTTCTAGTTCATTTTTACTAAAGAGGTATAAAGAGAATCATCATCATCAGCTTAAAACGAAAAATCAGTGAGTCTCAACTTTTCCATTTTGTTATAAACTACATTGCTAAAAATCTTGCCTCGTCCATTCTTCTGCCCTGTTGCATTTAGTTAGACATTTTCTGCATTTATTTATTTTCTCTATGGAGGAAAGGAGAAAAATGTGCGTGATTATGTGCCATATTACTCGTATTAAACGTGTACGTGCATCTTCCACAAGAAAAGAATCTGGCAGTAGTGTATCCATGTAAAACAAATATGTAAGTTGGTACGTACCTACGTATGTATGAATGTTTGTTGGAGCTGAAACAATAGAAAATGCAAAAATGTTCTAACTACACATTTTGTCGACTCAACGAAGCAAACCAACAACGTGCATAAATTGGAGAAGACAGGGAAATGACAGGACACGGAATTGTTAACTGCCATCATCATGATCTCCTCATCTTCATTGGAAATGTATTAATGCTTCTTTTGAGACGAGTCCCTCTACCACTTTGATTTTTCGATAGGATAATATCCGAACAGACCAGCATGATCTTTCATAGCCTTGACCTCTACCTGTGAGTTAGTGAGCAAAAGACAAGTCGAAGTTATCGAAAAAGTTATAATTTTCTGACTCAAGTTCATTGAGTGCCAGTTTAATAGCAAACGGACCACTTGTGAGCGATATTATTTTTACAAGTTTATACCGCCGTTGTTTCAAATTTTTTTATAAAAGTCTACGTTACTTCATCCATACCATGTTTTATTATCACTATCTCGGCTTTTTGCATTATTTTATAAAGGCGCAGAGAGCGCAGTCACCTTTCAGTCTTCAATCCTAATAGTGCTGTACATTGCATTTCTTCATTTTTTAGCTGTCTCTTCTCTTTTTTTTTTCTTGTGCATCTTCCCACACTCAAGCAAAACGAAATTCACAAATATTTTTTTTTCTTCAATGCACCCCCCTATGGAGTATGCATATTGAATGATTTTTTTCTGATTTATTGAATTTAACACTTAATTTAAGCCGCTCTTTTAAAAGGAACGTACATTTTAAATCCTTAGATGCTATCAGTCTGTCTCCCTTTGTGCTTGCATTGCATGCAAAATACTCATATATATGCTTTTCTTTTACATGTTCTCTTGTCTGTGTAGATTTTGATCAAAACCAAAAAAAATATGTGCTGTTCTAAAAAGAATCATCAACATCAAAATATATTTTTAAAAAAAATTTGAAGAGTCGTAAATAAATTTCTAACTGCACCATCATCATACCGTCATCATCATCCGTAAAAAAGCTTGCCGTCGGCGTCGATTTGTTTAGGTCGTAAGACTTCAAAATTGGCAATATGCTTTTTTGCAGTTTTTTTCTACCACGAAACAAGACACACGAAAATTTATTTAAATGATTTGCAATGCATACAATTATTTTAATTTTTCTGGAGAGAATTTTAAATCTACGAATTCACTGCGGTGGTAAGAAACCGTCTTACTGGATGCTGATGATGTCATTTGTCTAGTACTGACAAAAAAAGAGCAGGCAAATGCACCGACAAAGTCATGTTTTTTTGTCTATATTTTTTTCTCTAGAAAGGAACTACTAACTTTAGTTTTTGTATTCTCCCATTTTTGTGACTTGTTCAAAAGTGCACAAAAATGGAATTATCTTCAATTATTTTCCACCTTGAGATTCTGCATCGGTAGTTTATTGTGGGCAATTGGCAAAGATTTTATTGTGGGAATTCCGCTAAATATAAAAATCTTACAACTGTCTTACTCTCCTTCTTTTTCGCTCCTTTGATTATTCCTTTTTTTATTTTTCTGTTGTAAAAAATACTTGAGCTTTGGCAGATATGACAACAATGGAAAAACAAAAACTGTTCTGCACAATTATGCATACATAACCACTACCACACCGCCATACATGATGTTGACAGACGAAATGTAGGAAAAAATACTCTGATTCGTGCGGAAGAATTGCATACACGTACATACATACATATGCGTAGTTATAGTTATGATGATGATGATACATGAGATATTTGAGAGAAATATTTTTATGCATCATCAAATCATCTTCCTTTTTCATCTTCCTGATAAATCCGCATCTCATTAGTTTTCCCGACGCTCTTTTCTTCATATTCATCATCATCGTCAACATCATCGAAATCTTTTCCTGCTTTGTTTGTTTTGTAAAACTAAAGATTGGTGATGGTGGTGAAGAAAACAGCAAGAGTAAACAACATCCCGCGTAATTGTGAGTTTAATGATGAAAATGATGATAATACTATGCATAGTGGTGGTGGCGATTGGCAATTTCTTCCTCGTCCTTTTCATCTGCTCTGCTACAATAACGCTTATTCTGTATATAAAATCAAATGTCTACCTGAAAAGTTGCATATTATTATTATTATCATCCTTTCTTCTTTGGATAAACATAATGCAGTGTATTAAGGAAGAAATTGCTGAGTTGAGTCGATCGATACTACTTTCTTAGGTCATTTACCATGCAATTCCACTCACTAAACAAACACAGAATCATGCGGACTTTGGATATAAAAAATGAAAACGTGTAAAAAGGAACAATGTATGAAAATGCAAAGCCGTTTGCATTCATCAACAAGGCATTTTGCCGTTTTTTTTTGTCTGTGACGAAGTTATATGATGATACCATTAGACTGTTGGACAGTATATCCTTGCATATTTGGGCAAATTAACACAAGGAATATGATATTAATAATTATACTAGCATTTTTTAAAATAAAAATGCAATACTGCAAGGACGATGTAACAGCAATCACGACAGCAAAAAAGATGCCTCGTGATGTGCACAAAAGTAGGAGGGAAGAAGGCAGGAAAACGTGCAAAAAAAATTGAGCCATTCTTGGTAGGTGATAGCCAGGTTGATGATACTGTGTGGATATTTTATTTTAACCGGATTTATTGAATAAATAATAACATGTGAATAGGCACATACCTGCATACCCGAATTCTCTACTTCACATGTCAGATTGCATGATCATCATCCATCTCTGCGAGAAAGAAAGGCCTCGTCATTATCCTGAATGAGAGCGAGCGTTTACTTTTTTATTACCACAAAATTTGAATATTTTTCTCGAGCTTTACTTTAAGCGAAGATAAGTGCCTAATAACATTTTCGCGATGAGGATGAGACAGGAAATGGCCGTTTTGAAATATTCACAAGTGTTTACTCTTTTCAATGCTCTCATCTCGCGTAAGGAAAAAGGTTTATTGCCCAGACATTTCAGCGTGACTACGAATTACATAACATTAACAAGAACTATTTATCCACTTCACAGCTATGATTTTCTTGTATCAATACAGGTAATATATTTGCATTGTGTACCTGTATATTCCTATTAGGTATGCCTTATATGATTTAAATATAAATGGTAACAATGGTTCAAAAGTTAGAACATTGCTCAAAGTGCTATTTAACAGACTATTAGTTTTGCCACATGATGATAATCATACAAGCTATGAAAGTTTTAGCAATGGCATCTCCTTTAAAAATATTTGTGGCCTCTTGGTTAACCAATGCAATGTACTCAACGAAAGGATTGGAATGCCTAAACTCGTAGCCTTTTTCCTGCTTTTTTTACAAACTAGACAATTGTAAGTTGTAAGAATACGCAACCCTAATGCGGTAATGTTCTGTCAAATATTTCATATGATTTTGTATAATATTTTTATACTTCATTTGTCCCTCTCATTCTCAACTACTGATTTTGCCATATTTGCACTTCACCCAGTCGAATAATTTCTTTCGACTCCTTTCTATTTTCACTCATGACAACTTTCTTCTTAAATTCTTTTACTTGGCTATTCATATTTTTTTTCGGAAAATTGCCTGATGAGAGCTTTACAATGCCATGAACCATTCTTGAGTTTTTTCCATTGATGAACCCACACATTAACATGGAAACTCGCGATCATAATCGTCAACAACCTTTCTTTTTCCATGAACAAGGTAATGCAATAAATGATGAATGCTGCCGTTACTGATGATGATGATGATGGCATGCCTGTCTGTATATGTATTATGTAACTTTGTAAAATATCCATATAGGTAACCATCATTTCATAAGTTTATTATGCATGTAGCCAGTTTGTTCATGATCCTTCCATCATTACCATTAGCGTCCTTTTTACAAGATAACATCCCACGACATTTCGTCCAATCTTGTTTCTTGTTCCTGTATGCTTTTATCTGTAATGGTGGTTTGGTGTACCGAGCCATTCTAACTAGTCATATTATTGGCAGAAGTAGAGACAAGGTAAGCAGACAGATGGATGATTATGAGTGGAAAGTGAAAGGGATTTTAAAGGTTACGCCCGGTCGGTTGGTTACCTTTGTCTCTGCTCATCATCATACCACCAAACAAACGACCCATGTCCATGAAGCTCAGGATCACCCTCTCTCTCTCTCTCTCTTTCTTTCCATTTCACCTTCAT
>JAHZMZ010004605.1:0-13817 GCA_027743805.1 Lepidocyrtoides sp. E14
CTTGTTTACTAGTACAAGCACTGAAGCTTAATTGATTATGTCAGGAGCAGAGTGTTTTAAAGAAAACAGGAAGTTGAATCGTTTTTTTTCCAAGTAGCGACAAGAGTAGAACACCCGTGAGTGAATATAAACATACATACATACATTCCAAATGATAAAAAAAAATCTTCTGAACCCTTTCATTAAAACACTTGAAGTCGTTTTTCCAGCAATTACCTACATCCAAATGCTATAAACTGTTATGAAAGCTGTTCAAACTGTAAAGAAGCACACAACTTATCACGCTTGTTAAGCATTCACCTATCGATGTTTTCACTCTAGAGAAAAGCATCGAAACATAAAGGGTAGGTAGACACGCTTTCATATATTTACCTACCTAGATGGAGTATGCAGCATTTATTTACGTGTTAAATTTTGAGTACATTGGTTTCAAGTGAGGGAGACTGAGCAAGGAATTATTTATGTTTGCTTTTAACGAAAGTGCACTGAGCAAATATGATCACTAGAAACAGCATAAACCCTTTTAATGGGAACCTGCTTGCCTCGGGACTTCAATTCATCCAAGATAAAACCTGTACACAAAATAATTATTCTGGCTACACATTAAGCGCTAAAAGCACAACGGAACAGTTTCGCATTATGTACCATTATCACATCATGAGGTAAGATGGAAGTTGGTATCATTACCATAAATCAACATGCTAGTTTGAATTGAAGCACGTGCATTATTATACGTTAGGCCATTGTTCAATATTTTACCATATATTAACCATTCATACTACGATACACCTTGTATAATATGGCACGTTTTTTTGATTTTCATATAGCGACTTTTGTGTAGGCATGTACATACATATATTGATTTTACATGTATTGTAGTTTTGCAGTCGGCTTTGTAAAATCGTTCGCGCATATTATATTTCCTTCCCTAATAACGGAGAAAGCAATAATAGATAGCTTCCAATTGCTCCCTCTGTATTAGTACAACTTGGATCACACACGCGTCCAAAACTCTCATTTCCCTATTTCGTTAATACATAGTATTTACACAATGGAATCCTTTTTGGACATAAATACGTAGATACGATATACATACATACTGTCTTTTATGCGTTTCCTTTCAATTCAAAATGATGAATAAAATACATGTGCACATGTACCATTACCCCAACTAGCAATAGTAAACTGAAGGGATGCAAGCGTTTTCTCTTTTCTCTCTCCCTCTCCCCATACAAGAAATAAGCTTTTGGTTCTGAGAGAGTGAATAATACGTAGAGAATAGAATGACTGGTAGTGAAAGCAAATAATGTAATATGCTTTTCTTTCTATGTGCTCCTCATTGGTTTAACCACTGTACTGTTAACTTGACTTGGCTGGGATCCTGGTCTTTCTCCGCAAGTTTTTTTTTTGGTACATTATTATATCATGCTGAGAAGAGGCACATCACTGTATAAATGTATCGTAGCATTTTGACTTTTCGTTTCCATTTTCCCATCACGTTTTTCTCATATAAAAGCTAGTGAGTTCCTAGAGCTCAAAATTGCTAATTTTTGAAATTTCCTTACTATCACATGGACAGCTTCTTACTGTGTATGTATGTATGTACTTTGTACTAGCATTCAATTTATTCTTTCTCTTCCTTACAACATCTTCCACTTCATTGCACTGTCGACTGTGGGCTTTCTTGGTTGAAGAGGGCTTTCAAAATAGACAAAGAGCACAATAAGACTAAAAGGTTACACCAATATAGTACACAAGAGCTGTGTGTTGACATAATATAGAAATAATAATATTGACTTGACTGACTATACTTTTATATACGTTTACATCCATTGAATTTAAATTCTCCAGCATCCCTATAAATTGTCAGCCTCTTCACATATTACTACTCGCTCAGCAACTAAAGGACTATTTTTTTGTCAGATAATCAAGAACTACACACTTCACAGTTTCCATTTTTTTTCTCCCTTAATCATGTTTATATTTTCTCTCGTCAGCATTCACCATAGAATGCTTATTAGACAGTTTTAAACGCTGAGAGAAACTCGGTGTAAAGTGCCTTCTTATCAAAATTCTTTCAAGATTCATCAAATCACACAAAAGAAACTCCCATAAAATAATGATTCTCTCATTTCTCTCTGCTGTAAATCATATCACAATATCACTATCTTCATCATCCTTCAAAGTAAGTAAAAGGCAACACAAGAGTGGTAATAATTGGCCTTGTCGTTAATCCTGATTAAATTTAAGTTTTTCCATCAAGTCATAACATATCGCATCATGTTTGTGAATTTCCATTATGCACAATTTGTAAAATTATTTACTCGCAAAGCAAACGTCTAGTAAAGTCAAATATAGCACTAAACAACGGTAAAAGCGTTGTACTTTTATTAGCTGCTGTATTTTCATAATCTGCTGTTTTGCTGTATAATGCTTTTATTTATTGTACTTGGGCGTGAAGTTAGTATTGCAATAAAAGTCTAACCGAAAACTTGATGAAATACCGTGTATATGTGTGATAGTACATAATATGATGCATACATATTAGCGATTGTGTATATAAATACTCATGCAGATTATTGCTGCCTGTTCTGGCGCTCATGTAAAAAAAACCTTTACATTTCTGTCTCTATTGCGTACACTTCGTTTACATTCTTGTGACAGGCTTTATAATGTTATTAGTGTAGAATATTATTTGAGACAGAGAAACTAACTTGCTGCTAACTGTGAACACAGCACATGGGAAAGTTATTTTCTGGGAATTATTGGGAGAAAGTTATGGAAAAGGGGGAACGAGAAGAGGAGCAAGGCGGCTGGGACAAGGAAAAGAATAGTGCTATCGATTTCTCTTCTGCGTGTATTTTATACTGTTTGGTGAATGCACATTTGTGGGATACGTATGTATGTATGTAGTAGCCTGTACGTGCCTCATTGTGTGCATGTATCTGTATTCCGTTGAAATTCCGTGCGATAACGTCGTTATATATGATTCAAGTTAGATACTTACACACATACGCGCTTTCTCTACTGGGAGAAAACGAGGAGGAGGAGAAGAGGGCGACTGCCAAAATTGTGTTGTATATTACATCGGTTGTTGGACGTGGTAAGTTGAAGTCACTGTAAATGTGTTAGGTATGCAGCCAAAGTAAAATCGTCATCAGTCAGTTTAGCCGCATTCAGTCACTAACTTTTGATATTACCTTTTCTAGTGCTTTATGGACTTATTTGATATGCATAGCATGACTGCTACTAACAAGTTTAGCTTTCTACTGCTTCTGCTGCTCACACTACGACTACAAAGGCTATTATATTAGTTTCATGCTTATTGTAGGATTCACATTTCCACTTTGTGCTCCGCTCTACTACAAAAGATGCATAGTTGTGTGTTATTTTCTACGTCCTTTTTATTGTCGGAATGAGTGCGAGAAAATAACTTTGCTGGAAAATAGGTATTATTATTATTAATATAAATATACAATAAATGTACATATGCAATATGCATGCATGTGGTTGTTGTAGTTGCTGCATTTTACGAAACAAACACATAATACTAGTATACTTCCTTAACACTGAAATTGCTTTCCCAATTTTTTATCTCATTACGTTCATCTGATGTACATAATGTACAAAAATAATTATGTTTGCTGGTGAAAGATAAGGAAGCAGGTATAATATTTATCTTTCCATTGGAAAGCGAGAAATATATTATAAGCTTTGTCTTTAATAATGCGACCAACATCAGTCCAAAATGGCAGCGGCGTGGCAGGTTAAGAATCAGAATATATATTGATGTCATACCATCTGTGAGTTATTATTATTTACTTTCATGTGGGCTCGTAAAGGCGGGCTACAATATATGCATGTATGTATCTGTAATAAAATTTCATTTCAAAAGTCCAAAGGTACATATAACTTTTGTTTGGTTATTGTTCCTTTTATTCATGCATAGCTACCTTTGTTACGTTGTTGTTGTTGTTGTTATTATTGCTTTGTGATATTAGGAGAAATGGCAGATATTATTATGTACTGCGATATGGGATAAGACAAAAGCAATCCAAAACACGAAGGGGAAAGGTGCATTCATTTCCCCCAGTCGGCGCTCCTGCTGTTGATAAAGTAGAGTGGTGCGTTGCTCATTTATTTTCATGTCAGAAGGAAAAGCCATGACGCAGGGTTTTGGTGGGGACTATGCTGGTTGTTTTAAGGTGCCAACAAATGAAATAAAGCACACATGTAACGGCATAACTGTTAGATACATGGAAGCATAATATTATATGACTTATGTATATGTTCATACATACCAGCAGGTTGTGGCAACCAAAAAGCAATAATGATGATAATATTCACATTGCAGACAAAGTACAACTTGGTTTTGTACGAAATTATTAAATTTGCTCTACATGCATGAGATAATGCTGTAATTTGACTTTTTCTGAGTCGTTGCCTCATCACCTCGTGGTATATCATATGAAATTGCAACAAAACTAACAAACAAGCTTAGTAATAAAATGTTACTGTCAACTCACATTCATTTTATGTTTTTCTAAACTGAAGCAATACTGTATGAGTTATGCAGCCAACAATTTTATATTTATGAGATTTTTTTTGGCGAATTTAAAAAAAGGAAATTTCAAAAGACACGTGTATATCCGGTTAAAAAATTCAAGTCGTGAAAATGGTTGTAAAATAGGAAATATTAATATGAAAGTTTGAATGAATTATACGGAATGCATTTTATATCGTACCACAATCCCATACATTCGCTTAAAATCTATTGAGTAATAACTCGTAATTCATGTAAACTACGGAAATGACGTTGATCATAAGTAGGTATATTTAGAGATCTAATCAGTTGACAAGATGTAAATAATTCATGGGCTTCCTAGAACATAAACTTTATTCCGACTTTATCATTGTCAATTATTCCAAACTTTATGAAACCAAAAACCTCAGCGGAAATGAGATGTCCTGTTTATGCACAGAAGTTGTCCAGTTTTGTTTTCCTCTCTTTGTACATTATGGTATATATTATTTACCCCTTTCTTTGGTCTCGGTGTGTCTTCATCTGTTTACTTGACACCTCCATTTGTTGTCTTATGAAAAAGAACTTTTTAGCTGCATCCCGACATTTCTGAGCAACTTTTTGCTCACCCGTGTTGTTTGAATTGGTGAAACTTTTCCATGTGTGTTTTTCTCAGAGTAGTAGGAGGGAGTCTCAAGTCTCAACAACATGTTCACTTCTCATAGGAATTCTTTTGGCATTGGGTAAACGTGAAATTATGGGTCCCAAAAGATGAACTTTGTTCTACGCTGCGATGTATACATCACACAGCAGTACCTATACAATTCAACATACAATCTATATATGATTGCATGTGGAATGCTCTAGTTGGAAAAAAATTGTACAGGGAGAGAAATAACGTGTTAAAATGGTAGCGAAGAGGTTTTGGAAATTTCGTTTTATGGTTTGTGTACTTCGTCTCAACTTGTATCGCACCGTGTTGATTCGGTTAAAAGGAGACTTGACATTCGAGGTAAATTTATTTTTATAAATACACACAAAACAGCATCTCAAAGCTCTACTTTTCTCTGTATATATTCCTAATTTTCTTGAAATAAAACTACAAGCATTATTATTATTATTATTGCTAGTATTGGGCTTTCGTGTGTAAGAGTCTTCTGCTCTTGAAATTTCAAAGCGTTAGTTCTTTTTCATGCGCATAAAATATACTGCAGCATCACTTTGTTTAGCTTTTGCACGAACACTACTCATTTTTAGTTTTTTTTCCTGTTTATCTCCAGAGAATCTTTGAAACCCGCACTTAGCTCCCAGTTTAACGTCACAAGTTTGAAAGTTTTCAAAACTTCTTCTTCTTTTCGTCGTTTCAAGATACTTGAATATCTGTGTTTTCGATCATCGTCGTTTCACTTCGTTGGCTGTGTAGAGTCGTCTAGAAAGTGTACTCTACTCAACACAGCCCTTTTTGATAGAATAAAACTACATTCTACGCATTACAAAACCAGCAACATCCTTGTTTATCTTCTTGCAAGATTCAATTTTGAGCTTCGACAAACAAACCCTTTTCACACAAAAGAATAACTTGATATAAATTCAATTATGATGTGGTGCTACACGTGATTACGAAATGAAAGCAACTTAATTAGTTTTCCACTGAATATTTTATTCTTGCTTCTTTGTTTTCTCAAGCTAGCTAAAAAAATCTAAATATTTCACTCCATCTTTATTTGGGAATGCTGCTGAAACTGACAAGATATTTTACTCCTTCTTCTCTATCTCTTGTGCTTTATTGAAATTCACTCATTTTACGCACCCACACCCTTCATTTTCTTACATATTTTTATATCACTTCGTTAACTGAACTGAATGTACACACTTTATTACAGTGTTACTCGGCATGTTTTTAAAGCGCTTGTGTAAACCAGTCTGAGAAAGTAACCTTTTGCCCGTCAAATATATGTACCTGCTGGACATAATGACCGTAATAAAATTGAATGGACCGTGAAACCCAAAGAGAAAAGGGGCTATCTGTCTTAAAAGGAATACAGTTGCGAGTAACGATTGTCCATGTATAAAAAGGAGAGTCGTATATTTATTAGGCGATCAGGGTACCATTCTATTATTGTGTGCTTGAGTAAACTGTTGGAGAGAAAAATAGTTCTTTTTTCTTCTTCTTCTTCTTACGGCATGACGGTTGATGGTTAATGTTGTACTAAAGCATATTACTACTTGAAGCACATAAGCACGTCGTTTGGATACACACATTTATATTATGATCATCATCATTTTCACCATTCATTCTTTACAGCTTGCATTCCAGAACAGTAAAGAGAAAGACGCCACGCTTCTCTTTGTTTCTCCTAAAAAAAAAAGTTCAAAGGAGAAGGTCCAAGAAGAACAAAGGAATGAAGTCACTTTCTGTTATTAGAAAAATTCCGCCATTCTCTCTGCCAATGTTATCGGGCATACATATATAGTCTTAGTTCTACTACTACTACTACTATGATTATGATGATAATATTGGAGAGCTAGTTTTCTGTACATTGTTTTCTTTGCTGCTGCTACTGGTGTTTGCTATGTTGTTGGCAAGCTTATCGGTCTCTTCTACAGAAACATACAAAAAAAATGGTGAAGGACTTCTACTACGGACTTGCAGTATGCAGATGCAGATTATTGCCCAAACTTCTTGTTAGGTTTTCTTTCGGTTTTTACGACTTTTTCACAGCCGCATTTATGGCATCTCTTCTTGCATAATGAAAAACGCAATGGTTGAACTTGATTCTCAGCATGTCTCGTTAAAAACAACGGATTTTTCAAAACTTCCCTACTGAAACGGGCAAGTAAGCTAACTACATAACTACATTATAGTAGACATTGCTGTTTTTTTCTACTTGCCGTTAGCTTGTGCCAGGGGAAACTAACTTTTGAACTGCGTCACGTTGATAGCATATAGAACGGTAGGGTCAGACAGTGGTGTAGTTTAGAAAAAAAGTCCCATGGTGCCAGTTTTCGGCAGAGATAATGGATGACATGCACAACAAGTCATGATCGTGAACAGAAAATTTGTGATTCAATTCCAATTTTTATCCTTTTCACATATGCTTGCCGCTGTGTAGACTAGCCAGACTTTTGCTTGTGACATTACTTTACCTAAAAAATGCAGTCAATTTTACTGCTGCGAAGGTACTCAAGTGTACGCCATTGCCGAAAAGTGGTTGAAAAAAAGGATATAGAAAGGGCCGTTTGAAAAGCTATCACATTTTAACACATCCACCATTCACAACAACTAAAGAGTTATGAGCTTACTTCGTAAAACTTTACTGATGTACGTAGTAACGTACTTGCAAGTGTAATGCATAATATTTTTGTACCTACACATCCATAAACTCAACATTACTTTCCAAGAACGAAAAGCTGGATAAAAGGAACATACACTAAAGCAACTGAATTGTCGGTATGCAGTCGTGCAGGAGAATAGCTACTAGTCTTGTTGGTATTCATGGATGAGAAAGTAATTCTCTTTGAGAGTATAAAAAATCTACTTGTTTTTCAAGAATGATTTTTTTTCTGTGAAGATATTTTCTCATAATAGCATTTCGTGTAACTGATGCACCTACAGCTATACTGTTATCATGGTACAATTTGAGTCTTCTTAGCAAAAAAAATATATTACATAGTCTCATCATCAACCTCGTTGTATTTTCCAATTTCATTATTGGGTTGGGTGGTGGGTGGAATCTCTTTATAGTTTCATCGTTATTGCAAAGGTTGTAACAAGTTTGCTTGTTAGGTGGTATCATAGTGGTAAACCCGTGAAGGCGTAATGATATTATTACGCATGCAAATTCATAAAACCAGAAGCTATATAACAAGCATTTTGTGTTAGGGGAAAATAATAGATGTTGTGCTTTGTTCAAATCGCTGTATAATTTAATGTTAAAGCAGAAAAAAAATATTCCAATTATTAACTCAAACCTCAGGCTGGGAAAACCAGGGATTCCTTCAGTGTCGATATTCGAGCTGCTTGTATAGTAAGGCTCCTACTATAGATCCATTGTGTTTTACGCGATTCTGTAAAATACTGGCTGTTTTTTTATTTTTGAGAAAAACATGAAATGGAGCATGTGACAGTCATATGATGTTTCCAAGCTTTAGACAATGTTCATTCCACAACACAAATCAAGAAAACTAGAAAATACTATAATATGAGGTATGTTTTTGTAAATAAATACTTTGCAGAAAATAAGTTGGATGTCTATGATTTCTGAATTTGTTGCAATAGGTAGACTACAATAATTTATGGGAGAAAGTAAAGATGAGCAAATGAGTAACTCTACTGTTGGTTGGGAGTTGGTGCCGCTTTTTTACCGCTCTCGTTGATGATAATACATATTATGACGGGTGACGTGCCGAGTCGGGGAGATTCTACGACCTGTCATACAGTAGGTATTCACAGCGTGCTATCTATTTTTTCCAGACTGTACTTATATACGTTTCAGTAAAAATGTAATAATGCTGCCTGTTCATCTAAGGAAGACACTCTCCATTTTTACTGTTACTTTTTTCAAGAGGACTTTGTCGCTGTGTGATACAACTACTGAAGTTTGACGGGCGGGCACGCAGTAATTGTATGTTACACTACTAACTATAACTGCTCGCTACTCACTCATCGTCATTTTGCTTTTGTTATTGCGAGTAGTATTTTGTTTTGTTTTTTGAATTAATATGAAACGACAAGACATGTTTCATAGTACCAATATAGCTGCATTATATCTTTCCCGGTCATTTATCAGCTATGACTATATACTCTTCTTCACACAGCAAAAAACTTTGAGCCAATTGCTCGTTTTTGAAGGAGGCAAAGTAATAACGTAAAGTCTAAGCAAGCAGAACAAAGCTACTATTTGCTGTTATTTTTTCTTCTCTTTTTCATTAAACAGAACAATGACACTAGAGCTTTTATGTGCTTCTCTCGTTCTCTTTCCATTTTTTTCTGCTGGAGCTATCTGGAGTAGACACTTCGATGGCGAACGACGCGTGGCGACAAAAGAGCATAGTTATATGCATTGCAGCACAGTTATATAGCAAGAGCAGGAGATGTGGGTGTAGGAAAATGGGAGGATGACAAAAAGTAGTAGAGATGTGCTCTTTTGTACTGTTTAGATTTTATGTTATTGTACTTGAGCAAAAATTGTACAGCATGAAGAAACGCAACTACTGCTTTATTTGTAGATTTTTATAATGTAATATAGGTATGCAGTATAATAATAATAGTCACAGAGGTAATCATACTGTTCCTTTGTTATAAGCAGATATTACCTATCTATACTTGTATACACACAGTATGCTATATTTTTTTTGCCTGTGGAAGCTTCTTAAAGGCGTAAAAAGAGAAAGCTGGAGGCAGAAAAAGAAGTAAAAAGAATGCTAGAAAGCTATGTAATATATGCTACACATGCATGAAGACTTTTTCTGCTTCTATTTCATTTTTTTTCTGTTTACGACTGCTCGCGTCTCCTTTTGCTCGTCCTCTTTTCGCCTCTGCTTGATTGATTTCTGGTGAGCTGACTTTTTGTTTACTCTGCTGGAATATCAGCCATACATGAACTACAGCTATGGAAAGTTACGTACCTCTATCTATACATATTTGTATATACCTCTATAACGTATACGTATATACCTACATATGTAGGTACATACATACCTCTGTATTACTGCAACAATGATGGTAGCAGCATGTGTATAGGTTGTGAGTGGATTTTTGCACCAAATAATAGTACTTTTCTACCTTATTTTTTGCTAGTTAAATTGGTTTGCTTTTGTAGGTTTTCTGGAGAAGAAAGCGTATTATATCCTACCAAAAAGTAGTATTTTCCAATGAAAGTCGTCACGTTGAGCAGACGTATAAAAATTGATGCAAATGGGATGCTCGTTGGAGTATTTTTCATTACTACGCTTTTTTTTGCTTTTAATATTTGCGCTTCTTTGAATTTCCAATAAGTATAAAGTTGTTGTTTTTGCACACTTTTTCTTGCTACGTGCTTTTTGTTCATTCAATTTTTCATGAAATATATACCTAACCTTTTATTACACGTGCCAAAACCCTTTTTGCGTTTAAAATAGCTATAAGAGAAACAGCCTCCTTCATACCATTTTCAAAAATATAACTCAGTTGACCTTAAAATGAGGTAGCATAATTATTGCTATGATGTCTTTTATAGTCACCTGCTCTTGATTTCATTTCAATGCAGCAATCGATTTACTACATTCCTCGCCATTCTATTATTACTGTTCCTACATCACCTTGACTGAGTACTATTTAGAAAACACTTGAAAAACATACAAAATGAAACTGGAACGAGCAGGGTGCGCCAGTTGAGTCTCCTACTTAAATATAGTGTCATATTATTACAAGACACCATAAGTTTCGTTCATGCTGCTGCAAACACAAACAAAAGCGATACACATTTATCCCGGCTTGTTGTGTACGATTACTACGTGCACCATTTTGCACATCTACATATGTATATGAATGCATACCTTTTTTTGAGAACGTGTAAATCGATTTCAATTCTCTGCATTTTAAAAATGTCACTTGAAACAAAAAAAGATCACGATCTTCCGTTTGCTCTGTATATATTTCTATTTTTTTTCCTTAAGCGCAGAAAGGTATTTACAACAAGAGCCAATCGTTTTACAGCTTTTCCATTTCTTTTTTTTTATAACTGGATCGGCATTGGTATTCAGTTTGAGATTTATTTTGCTCTCATTCCACGAATGCTATCACTTCGCGTCGATGAAACCTCACATATTTATTATCTATTCACTATTTACATTCATAGCATGCTGCTTTGAACTTTAAAAAAGTATTAGTGTTTGTTTTTATGTGAGTAGTAGCATGGGAGCAGTGTGTGTGTGTGTAAGTATGTTTTGCTTGTGTCTCATCTTGAATCTCGAACCTATTTCCGAATTGATAAAAGAGCGTCCTCATTTTCATCTGGTGGTAAAATGTACTTGTTCATAGTTGCATAGATGCATAAATATTATACTGCTATGCGGTACGATACTCTATGGAATTCTTTTGGGAAATCAACGACAGATTTATTTCTGCTGAGGATCAACATCTTTTTCCTTCGACACTTTTTGCGACATTTTTCTTATTACTACTCTTAATAATAATATTCCACACAGCATCTGCGGCAGTATGGATACAAATATTATACATGCATATTATAATCTGCACTTGTTTATACTAAACTAACATAAAGGTGTTGTGCATAGGAAGACATACTGAAGATGTGAGTGATGATGATTATACCATATGCCGTGACTTTTCTCATCGCAACTTTTTACTTTCCGTATTAAACAGACGTGTAAAATGGTCGTAAAAAGGATGCTAGAGTTGAAGGGGAAAAAATACTCATTATTTCTCAAACTTTTTTTTTCTCCTTCTTTCATTTTCCAAAAGAAAATAACTCTTTTGTTATAAAATGGTTGTTAACTGTAAAAACAGTAAGGCGAACGTAAAAGCAACAAGAAAATATCGTCTAGAAGTTGTATATCATGATGTCGATCCACTCTCACACTGTCAGCGTAATTTCTTTACTGTTTCTTCAGTTGATGTCAACTCTAGAAAAGGACAGACATCAGAGGAAAAGAGACATAACGAGTTAAAAAATTCATCAAGAAAGTCAAAACAAAAAGTCTACTTGAATGTTGAATGATAAACAAAAAAAAAGGAAAATGTTTCCAGCTTGAACTTTTGCACAATAATATACCTAATATGTACCTAAGTATTCATCATATGTGGACGGTTTTTACCGTTTTCCATATTCACATTCCACGTTGTGGGTAGCTACCTAGAGGTGTGTATACACTCTGTGTTAAACTGGAATGAATATAACATGGAGTAATTCCTAAATGTGTACAATTCTTTTGTGTCAAGAGAGTATAAAAACCATACTTTTCTCTCACGGGTGGGTAGGTACTTAAGTAGTTACAATATTACGAACAACAAAGTCGTACATACGTACATAGATGCGTCATCATCATAGGAGATTTTCTTTGTTTTCAAGAGAAACTCAATCCAACCTAGCAGTTTTTTTCTCTTTTTACGAAATAGAATGGCAATGCTGCTTGTTTCATTGTTAACTTTCCCAGGAGAAATCATCTTTTACAATTTTTACTTTTTATATGACGCATAATTATTGTTATGTCGAGAGAGCTAGTTAATACGTTATTTGCTCATATTTCAACCGATTTCTAAATACAGTGATGTGGTATTACAGATGTACAAGTCGATTCTCCAAACATTAAATTTCAAAACCGTGATTCTCTTTTGTTATATGACCAAATAGTTGTTGTTGCGAAAATGGGCTTTTGTCTTCTTCGGAGAAATCATTGAACAATTCTAGTTTCCAGTGTTTATAATACCATAAAAATAATGATGATGAAAATCCCTAGAAATCTATAGCTCTCGTAGTAATTTGTAAGCCTGTCATTTGATGAAATACAACTATAAGCTTTTATATGTTTTCTTTGTGTCTTTGAACAGGTGGAAGTTACAAAAACTTTAACATCTTATATTATCATCATTATGATTATTATTGGCACAGTATCTTGTTTCTTTATGAAATCTTACCTAACACATCATATAGCCGCTTTTTGCACACAAACTTTCCTTTTCCCCTTCCTTCTCTCCTTTCTGAGAAATGACAGCAATCAGTTAAATCTAGCGTTTATTACATGTATATTGTTTGCATGCACTCTTACTATTATTATTATCTTTATTATACTATTCGGTCTGAAAATATATAACACAATTATGTATTTGCACATTACAACTTTTCCCTATTATCTCTCTTTCCTGATCATAGTTTGATTACAATACATGCGCTGTTTTTTACAGGTTTCCTCATTGTCATTTGAGAAAAATCCATTTTTTGTTCAGCAACTAATCAAAGTATTTTTTCTGTGCAACTTCAGATCGAGTAATGAACAAAGCATATATATGTATTTTGCCATTTACCTCTCTATTTGTTCAGTGGCAAGAAATAATATGAGCAGTAGAAGTATAATAGTAATAATAATAACTTCTGTGTGTGGGTATATGTGAGCCATAATTTAATTTTTCTTTAAGCTTAGTTGCATGTAGAGTACATTCACTCACAAGTTTGTGAGTCTTTGTGTATGTATTTTGTATTTTGTTTGTCATTAAATGTTCCAGTTGGCAATCTAGAAAGGAAAACCTGATCTGTATCGGGGTGTGTTACACAACTTAAGTAACTTATGATGTTTC
>JAHZMZ010004606.1:0-17767 GCA_027743805.1 Lepidocyrtoides sp. E14
AAAACCATTGTCATATTTTAACACGGCATATATTTTAAGCACGTGTTTAGTAAAGCAGTTTTCGTAATGCTTACTGACACTATAATAAGCATTTTTAACTGCGAGTGTAGCGGTTGCTATTAGTGAAATGATGACGGAACAAAGCAGTGCTTGTTGTAAGTATTCGATTTTTTAAAAGAAAAAATTATGTAAATATGTGATTTTACTCATGGTTTTTTGTACGGTTTCTTGATTGATTTGTTATAAGCGGGAAGGTTTTCCCTACCTTTTTCTTGTTCTAAAAACAAGCTTTGTATCGTATATGTGCGTGTAAAATTGCAAACTCGGGAAAAATACTATTTCCATTTTTTTTCTTATGTCGGTACTTGCAAAATTCGTTTTTATTGTTTACAAACATTTTGCTCATTTCACGCAAATACATACCACCAAGCCGCTGTTTTTATAATTTATTTACATGGCTGGTTGCTCTGCAATGTTAGTGTTGGCTCACTAATAACCCCGGCAAGAAATTTTAAAAAAATGATGTTTAGAGCGTGCCATGGTTGCAATGACAACACAAAGACTTTTATAAAGCTTTAACGCATCATATTTCCTAGGGGCATATAATTTGACAGCAATGTCGCAACAATGTTCACGTTGAAAACATTTCACATGCTTTATTATCTAAAATCTCTGGTGGAGGGTTGTGAATGAGGTTTTCATTCTTTTAATCATTTTTTACGTTTGATGAACAGACATCAAGGCAATCTCAATTTAAGCTTGGTGGCTGCTTACTGAATATTTATTTGACAAATGGCAACAACTGAGATGGTTTCATGGCAAGTAAGCAATAACAAAAGTGTCGATGGCTACTTAGTATTGTCGTGCTTAATGAAGTTGAAATATTTATCAGTTAACGGGCTTTGATAATTTTCCAATTACAACGTTGTACAATAATAGCCAGACAAAGCGGTCAGTTTTGAGCATTCTTCACCCTCTCAGTTTATACCAATTTAGTTAGCACCATAAAGGTGACAAAAATCTATACATTATTCCATTCCACTTCGCCACAAAAAAGGCTTCATTTCCGCAAATTACCTTGCATGAAAATTGTTGTATTATTTTGTGAACAAATCATTTTTCCTCTTCATTTTATGACACAACGATTATGACATTGTGAGCCTGAACAAAAACTGCATTCCTACAACTCTTCATATTCTTGCTGTAGTCATCCGTCTCTTTTCCACCCCATTTTGTTCTCTCTTTTTTTGCCTTCGTCAAATTTGACGGGAAAGGAAGTGGACGTAAAAAGAAAACTTGTGAAAGTAGGTACTCTGTGCCATGCTTGCTGCTCACTACTACTACTTCGTCTTCTCTTTCTCACTTCCTATTCTCCTACGGCTAAAAAAAGCATGACATGCAATATGTACGCATTTTACATTTATGCATTTATCAGTACATCTCCTCTCGACATTTTCCAACAAAAGAGGCAGTCACTTTGTATGAAATAATTTCAACGATTTTTTTTCTTGCTTCGGTTCTATTGGAATTCTTTAGTAAGTACTAAAGTTCACAAGCTTTACACCCTGCAACAACCAAAGTCTGACTGTGTGTCGCATGTATGAAATATTTACCCAGTTCTACAATACTATTTTTTTGCATAATATAATATAATATTATTATATTTTTTGTCAAGCTTTGGAAGGCAAGACAAATGACAATACATTTTCCGACAAATTATTTTTTTCTTCAAATACTATTCACTGCCTATAATGCCTTCCACTACAGCAACCTCCAATATGGTTGCATTGATACATGTAAATTAGTAGCCAGAGTCAGCGTGCTATAGACATTGAATTATTTCCATGATCAGTTGTTAAGCAACATTGTAGATTAAGTATAAAAACTAGTTGCAATATTCACATGAATAGAAGCAGTTCTCCTACGCCGATCCTCATGCCATTACAACAGAAGAACCTTAAGGTATTTGCATTTACATACTATTTTGTTCTCTAGAAAGAGCTAGTAGCCACCAGAAAAGGAAATGCCAACCATGTTCTTTACTAAATCGGACCGAGTAGTGTTGGTATGTATGTATTTGCTGTTGTCGTAACCATTAGAAATTTTTCACATGACTAACAGCTTTCCCAGGAAGACGGCAACATGATTACAAGAATACAAGTGAGACTAAAAAGTTAGTTAGCTGCTTTACATACCAAGCACTGGACATTGACTACGTGGAATTTTTTTTTATCCTTGTGTTGAAAAATCAAACTCAACTTGGTTGCTTGATGTATGCATGTTATTTTGTTCTTATTGCATGTAGTAGGCAAACCCAATCCAAAGCCAAAAGTGGATAGACATGTGCATAAAGTTAAGTGTAGACATTTAAATACCTACACACACATACATATATTTTCTAATACATTTTCTGTACCTTTCGTGACCTAGCCAGTTTTTTGTCGTTTTGAGGAAGTCAAGAGAGAAAGTTAAAATCTTATCAAGATCAAGCCTGAAATTGTTGTGTGAAGAGAGAGAGAGAGGGGGTTGGAAAGCAAGAGTAAACAGTTACTAGAAACCGTTTCTCTCAGTTTGTAGCTCGTGTGAGTTTTCCTGTTGAAATACATGAAGTATACGTTTATGTACAAATACATATTAAGTAATATTTTTTTTGGAGACTACGTAACATGCATGTACTTTGGTACTTTTCCTGAACTATCCACGTGACATACTGACATTTTATATATGTTTTAAAAACACGAAGCGGTCGCTAAGCGGATACACAATAATGAACTTTTCCCTATCCGCCTTATATATGCTTTGGTGTATATAAAGGAATCAATGTCTGTCTATAACTGCGTACGTACGTACACACTTACAAGCATGTACTCAACACTTAATGAATGTGTTTACGTACATTATATATTTTTTGGATAAATAAACAAGTAAATACATCGAATATGTGTATTTGCCTGATAGCTTCTACTTACCTATTATTATTAGGTATTATCATTATTGTTACTATTATGCCCGTTTTTAGTTAGATAGATTTTATGTCCAATTTTACCTGTTTACGGCATAAAGTAAAAAAAGTAATCCCATAAAATACTTTCTCTCGCACTCTCCTTTTCTCAAATATCAAGTTTAAGTACTTGTGTACGAGAGTGCATTAGCAATAGTAAAAGTACTGTAATAATGTGTAGAAATGAAGAGAAGAGGGTAAAAACATGTTTTGACCTTTAGGTTTGCTCGCCGGACTTTGAACATCATGCAACACTGGAGTGATGGTTGATTCACTGAATATAGCTGTCCAAGTATACTTACGTCTTCACTACTTATTTTTCATGCAATTTTACTCATTTTTCATAGGAAATTAAATATTATTTCATGCTAATATTTTTTATGTTCCATAAAATTGGACATTATTTTTCAGTGAGGTTTATGTAGCAACCTCTTCAACACGCTTGTGGAGTATGTAGTCGTAAAATTTTAATTGCTAGCTGTAATGTAGATAAAGACAAAGCAAGATACTAAACTATGATTTAAAGTGAAAGTTATGTACTGTTCTTGTCATTTCCGTTGAAAACTTATCGCCATTAGTTTTGTGATTACAACTTGTTGTAGCTTCTGTCACCGGGTTCATTCTGATTTCTTTCAAAAATCCTAATAATTACAGTACGTACCTTACTGCTGTGTATTGATTCTGTCATACAGCTTTACCTGCAACTTTGCACATTAAATGTAAAATTGAAGCACAATTAAATCATTTAATATGCTCGAGTGTACCAAAGACATCATTCTTTTTTTTTGTTAAGCCTTTGAAAAGACGCTATTCTATGAAGATATACTAGGGACTTTCTACATTTCTGCTACCATTAGCTATAGTATTCTTCGTATTTCCTCCCCAATTTTGGAGAACAACTATGAGGAAAGGAAAACATTTCTTTGCATCGATATCACCTTCATCAACCGATAGAAAACGAGAGTGGCTTTACATGAGTATTTTTTTTCTTCTATTCTTCGTCAGTGACTTTTTTTTCCAGTTTACTGGCAACACTAGTGGAAAGTATCCCGTGCGATCATCAAAAATCCCTACTCCATGAATATATCTGTAATCTATGCCTACATGTACATACATACATACATCCACATCTTCATTCCTACAGAATACATCTTAGATTTGTAATACGTGATGTAATGCATATCGCACTTCAATGGTATCGTTCGCTAGAGATAGAAGAGCCGAACCACTGGTGCTGTTTAGTACCTTTCTAGAGTTTCTTTGGTTTGCGATGACTATGACGTTGCTGCGTTTTGCAAGAAGCAAGAGTGAGTACGCCATAAAAGTTTTTTTAGCATGTATGATCCCATCATTGCCATTGCTGATTCTATAAGGAGGGATATTGTTGTAAAAGAGTGTTGTTACCTCTTACTTTTCTCAACTGACACTACCACTACTATTACAACTATACCATGATCACCTTCTTATTTCTCTCCAGTTTTATTTTTTTCTTCAGAGGATGGAAAGTAACATACTACCTTCCTTTCGTAAGCTTAGTAGTATACGACGACGGACAAGCCAAGTAACCATTTTTACTATAAGACAACATGTACATAATAATCTGTATAAAGCATGCATGCATGCAAAACTATCGTCTGGCTAGCTTTAAGTTAAGCCAAGAAAATCAAAGTGGAAAGTATGGGCACTTTTGGGAATACACGAACCTTTATTATGTGATCGTCTTGAATAATATGAAAGGACTTAAAATCCTGTTATATATGCCATGACGATCGGCCGGTGCCAGTGAGTGGAGGTGCTGCTTCTACTACTATTACCTACTACTGCTCCTCCTGTTGTTAGTTCTTCTGTATATAGTAGGACAAAGTTATATTTTGTGGTGGTATTCAAGAGGAAGAAGAAAAAAAAGATGCAACTTACTTACTTTGTTAGTTTTCCTATTTGACTTGGGACATGCCAACTTTTTTCTCCTAGTTTCAACTTCTGCTACTACCTACCTCTTCCATGAGCACTGTTATTGGCGGTGATGGCGGGGTTGGCTGGTGGTAGTATGTAGTAGTAGTAGTAGTAATGCTAACCGAAAGGAAACCATATTCACCACCAGTTTTTCTTGAAGGATAATAATAATGTCGGTCGATTGGATCAGTCCGACGGATGGTTTTTTTTCTTGACTATTTTACTCAAAACATGGAGTAAAATACATGCATAGGTACACATATGTATAATAAATAAGTATCAGAGAATGTTTCCTCTCATGTTATTATCGTCATGCAAAGAAATAAAAAAAATGTAATAACCTAATACGTAAACTTACAGACAAGTAATACGTATGTGTGTGTGCATTTTCCAGATGTAATGTATGCATGTATGTATTGTATAAAATAAGTATGTAGATATAGTTATCATCATGGATTGCAACTTTTCTAACCTTTTCAATGCTTCCACTTTTTTTCCGAGAATGCTAATCCATCTGGAGTGGTGATGTAGTTCCCGTCCGTCGTCTATGTAGCTCAGTCAGATAAGATGAGACAAAGGAGAGTGAGAAACATATGCATTATAATATGCATAGTTATAGAATTTTTGAGGCGACAGAGCTGTCATTTCTTCTATTGAAAAGGGAAATATCAACATTTACTCATGAATGAACAAGTAACCGCAACAACCGTAACTGTCGCAGTGTTTTTGCCACCACGTCTATTCTTATGTGTAATACTGTTTTCTGATGTACATAAGTATGTAGTTTATGCATAGTACCTGGGAAAATTTGTTTCGTCATCATGAAAATATTCTTGATTCTAGCTTTCCACACAATAATAATATGTATAATGGGTGCAATGACCGACAAAAGAAAAGTATGCAAGAGAAAACAAGGGATGGCGTTTGTGGTATACATTCGTGGTTGAGGTCATTTCGACAAGTGGCGACTACACAGTTTATGTAAGTACCTACTGAAATACATGGACATGCATAATATGAGATAATTTTGGGGTAAATAACAAACTTTCAGTTTAAAACATTAACTTTTGAAAATGGAGCTGCCTGAGCAACTAGGATCATCTTTTTAATTAAACTAAATGTATTTTAAATTTGATCCTTTTTCCCTTCCAAAATTGACCTATTTTTCCCAGCTTGCCCACATGCGTGATATTTTACAAGAGTACGCAAAAGCTGAAAAGATGCAATGAACCCAAATAACTTGTGTCTCTGCATGAAAAACTGCAATAAATGTCTGAATAACTGTATATCTTGAAACTGGAAATTTAATGTTATCGCAGTCAAGTTTTCCCATTAGCTGTACTGAATTTTTCTTCTTCTTCTTATTTCTTCAAGTAGTATGTGTACACTTACTAGATACAAGCATAGTAAAAATGAGGCAAAAAGTTGTTCTTCGTTTGTAAGATAAGTGAATGTACAAACGTACAAAGTGTGTCTACATGAAAATTGGATTGAAAGTACATTTTTCCTGTACTTCTTCAAGCTTCATGTGCACACACACACATAACTAAATTATCTGTTGTAGGTATACACTTATTGCGTTCTTCTCAATTACCCCATTATTACAGGAAATTTTCATGCTCTCTTCTTGACGCTTTCACTGATACTCTTTCAAGTTGTAAAGGGAAGAAAAATGAAGAAAGATGTAAAATGATCACATTTAAAGGATGAAGGGTATAAAGATCATTATTATCATCGGCATCACCCTAGTCATCGTCTTCTGTCTTCAGCATCTCTTGTGGCTGGAGCGCTTGTACAAACAGCAGCCGCAGTAACGACGTAGATGAAACTTCTGCACTTACAGTGCTGCTGTAACTTACTACTTGTTTCAAATACTTATTGCCTATACCATGCATCCAGTCAGTTCTGCTGCTATCATGATCGTCCATTCTTCTTCTTCGTTTTCCACTAACTGTCCCTTATATCCCCTGTCCTCCTGCTGCTGTTACCAACCAGCGCGAGAAAGTTTATAATGTAATAATGTACAGGAAAAGTACTAAATAGCAGCAGCAGCAGACGAACCACGCCATGACTGCTGCTGCAGCATAGGTCTTTCATGAATATTAATGATTACTAAGTACCTTGTTTGCACAACCATGACAGGGGAAAATGACCTTAACTCTTCCACCACCACCCCTCTATTTCTCTAATTTTATTCATGTATCTTACACAATTCTAGCAGAAGTATATATGCGTTTCCTCTGGCTTTTCGACGAAACACGGTGCACTACCACTGTGATAAAATGGTTGATTTCCTGGCTTGAACGGAAACACTACTTGCTGTGCCCATTATCAAAATCAGATTTTCGATAGTTCATTCAGTGTACATTTGTTTATTTAGAATTGCGGTTGGAGAAAATATTGAGTATGATGAAATTAAGATTCGAAATTCTTCACTTCGCTAAACAAGTACTTGTTGCCTGTATAAAATGTACTTAAGAAGAGACATGCAACTCATTCGTCCAATTACTCCTACTGGAAATACTATTAATTACCGAAGGGATCGTTTTCACTATTTAAAAAAAATAACTGGAACAATGGTACAAGCAGTAGTTGTACAAATTTTTTTAAGAATTTAACGCTGACGGTCTATTTAACTAACTTTTCTACATGGCATAGTGTTCAGTGTATTTATTATTTAGCATTGTGCAGAAAATTTCTTGGCTTATGCTTATGCCTACTTACATATATACATACATGAAATACATATAAGCGTATTTAACAAAAACACAGTTTAGTGTTACTTTTTTGGAATGGAACAGAAGAGACTAAATATGTATACAAGCTTGTAGAGTAGAAGAAATAAACCGAAGTGGATGGCGATGTAGATATAAACAATGTTCTTTCTCGACTTTACTAACTTTCTCGCTTGCATCTATCACCATGGTCTCCTTTGTCGTCTTCCTCCTTTCCGTCCGCAAAGCTTTCGTTAGTTTTTTTTTTCTTCTCCCTTGTTTCTTCAAATTGGCAACTTTTAGAAGGCTGAGCACGTTTGGAACCTCTTTCGTGGCCCGTTTACACCGTCATCATCACACAACACTTGCTATACAACACACAAGTGTATCCATAGGCATGTATAAAAATAAGAGAAAGAAAAAGATGAAGACGATGAAGAAAAATAGGGAAGGCAAGAGTAGCACACACAGTGAGTCATTATTACTTGGCTTCAGCTATGATATACACAATTTCTTTCTTGACAAATACTACCACATACCTAGTTTCCGTACATTGTATATCATCATTGTAAACATACAGTACAGTATTATTTTTTTATTATTATTAAAAGTAGTAAACTTATACATACATATATGCACCTATAGCTACATATATTATATTTAGTCTATGAGATGTTTAGTCAAGCTATGAAGTTTGAATAAAAAAAAGTTAAAAATGTTTTTTCCACCGGTAGAAAAAAAAATTTTTCGTGAAAATCCTTCAAGAAAGGTAGATATTCATATTTTATATTAGATGTACATACATACCTCTATACATGCACATGTAAATGGGTATAGGTGGTGAAAGGTGATGAAGATGTAAGTTGAAGGAAAGGTTGAAGATAGCGCACCATCTCCATCCGGGTTCTTAAACTAAAATGAAACATTGTTGATGGTTGCTACTATTATAACTTAAAGTTTGTTTCGGCAAAGAGGGAGAAGAAACACATCATCGTTATCATCAAAACCACCTTCCTGTTCGAACTTTATGTGCTCTCTGTGTAAGTATACCAAGCAGCAATGACATTCGATTCGTTCTGTACTTCTGGCTAGAGTAAGACATACTAGTTAAATTCCTACCACACCAGTAACAACAAACATGCCCAATAATAGGTTCGAGAAAGGAAATGAAGAGGCAATAGCAGGAAAAGTTTTATGAATAGTTTTATAATACAAAAACTTAACTATCAGAATACAAATGTAAAATTGCAATGTTTATGTTTTAATATTATTTATGCATGTACATATGAATGAATTGCTGCGGCAAGGACACACAACAACTTTCCCCACACTTTCACTATAAGGATAAACTCATTCCAATTCATATCAACATCATCATCATCATCATTTACTTTGGTAGTAGAGGGAAAATAAACTTAAGTATTCGACATTCGCACACAATTTCAGAGAGTTCAGAGGCACAGTGCTGCACATTTACAAAAAAAAATATATGCTGTTTTTGTTTATCTAGAGGCATTTATGCACTGCTAAAAAGTTGTAACTAGTGTTTGTATGTAGGATAGTGGTGCTACTAGTGTGAGTTGCTAATGCGTGCAAGGACGAGCGACCCACATTTATTTGTTCCAACAAAAAGCTTACGTTAGTGGTAAACACTTTAACAATTTATCATGATCTCTGTCCGTCTGCTTGTATGTTACTTTGAATTTATCCATTTTTCCAATATGTACTAAGCGTTTTATAAAACTGCCACGAAAAAAACAATCCTACCGAAATTGGCAACTCATTACATACCTTAATATTGTTCTTTTTTCACTGCTACCCGTACTTGTTACCCTGCTGTGTTATGGACAGTTGCTTGAAAGGTGCGTGTAGATTCAGTAGTCTCTCTGTGCGTTTCATTTCATGCGAGTAACCTTTACTGGGAGAAAGCTTATGAATATACATAAACATTTCTGGTAATGAAGATTGTGAAGATAGGAAATAGCAAGGAGGGAGAAAGACTTCACACTAAAAACAAAGAAAACTTTGTATTACCTCGTCCGAGTTTTCATACACTTTCATGCATAATATATGTATAATTCAATGTATAATGTGCGGTATCATTTACACAATCATGCATTATCCAGCTTTGGCATGGAAGACTTCATTGGGAATCAGAGACTAAGAGAGATAGAGAAAAAGGAGAGAGGTTGATAATACCTCCGTTTTCTCTTCCGTTCTTTCTCTCTCTCTCTCTCTCGCACACACAGTCCAGGAAAACTTGTCTTGTATACTCACTTTATACTTACTTAACGCGTTTACTGTCTTTCCATCCGCATTATCTACACCAAAAACACAAGTAAGAAGTAAATATCGGTATGTACGGCTGGCTACAATAATGCCATAATATTATACCACTTCCATGAACTTATAAGCGTTGCCATAATATGTATGTACTATATGCATGCATATTTCCATACTTCCGCTTTTTCTACTAGAGGAAGCCAAAAAAAATTCTGAGAGATATTTAAAGCTATGTATATTATACTATAGTATCTATATGTGTGATCGCCACTTTAATGTTGCAAATCTAGCCAGCTCACATGAGAGAAAGAAATAGAGTAAAAGCGCAAAAGAGAGATAGAGGTAAGCTGTAAAATGGTCGTACACCGAGATCGTTAGGGTTTTCTTGGTGGTCGATATCTGGGCTTGTTTCAAGGTGCAATCCACCACTACCAACAATTGCTTTGCTGCAAGAAAGCTTTCAAAAGATGTGTATTCACTTTCCCTTCTCTCTTCTATATCTCTATAAGAATAGTATACAGGTTTAAAAACACACATCATAATAATAATTGAGCCCTGGATTAAATGCTTATGCTTTACCTTAAAAATATCTGCGTAAGTCGGTATGTGTATCTTGTTCTGCATGCTTCTGCAGCAAATGAACAGCTACCTTGTTCTTACAATATTCATCTTTTTCTATTTAAAGATGGAAAAAAATGTTGATGATATCATATCATACTTGTGTTACTACTTGCTTTGATGATTCTACTATGAACATAACATCCGATTACATTTAACACGTTTACCGGATGCTTCCTCTTCTCTTTTACTAGAAGTATGTGCCACATCAGCATTCCACCAGGTAAACATTGTTATTATTACACTGGATGTGTACTACCTTGCCATTTCATTTTTAGGGTACCTACCAAAACACCACGAATAAGTACGTGGTATATGTAGAAGTAGAGACAGGGCAAAAAAATGTTCAAAATAAACTCATTCGTGACGTTAAGGATCTGGCTATCCCACCTTGCGATAATATACATTCTTTTCGTGTCTTTTACTCTACTGCGTCTGTTAACCTGCACATCATGATATGAAGGTACGCTATTTATGACATACTTGAAGAAGAATAGTGTCTATGATAATGGTAATCGTAGTCATTATAATCATGACAAGTTTCATTCCCACCGACTTACAGCCCCATGCATAGTAATATCATCTTGCGAGCACGGAATATACATAGGGGCTAATATGTATGTAAATCTTGCAGTAACGGCATTTCTAATGTTTTACCGTTAAAAAGAGGGCAACTTATAGTGTACCACTAACCTAATTTATTTAAACTGGATGACTCTTTCACCTCCAACTTGAAATAAGAAGAAGAAGGAAAGATTCATAATCATGATCGTGAGCATCATCAATGTCTATTTAGTGTGAAGGGTATACGCTTTTTCATCATTTGGTGCAGTTTCAGACGCTTCAGGGTACAGGATATCATAAAGCGGTGTATCATACGATAATAAAAAATACTAGTTTTGATAAGCATGTAATTTTATGAACTTGCTCTAGAAATAAAGTAGATGATGATATTTGTCTAGGAAAAAAAGGAAAACAATCGGTGAGGGTTGACTAGAAATGCCTTGAGCTAAAACTTTGTGGAGATAATCGTTTTCACCTTTCTTTGCACTCACTTTTTATATCGACTTAAACTTTTGATTGAAAAACTCAGTAATACCATATGCATCTAAAGTGATTGTTTATAAAAACAAGAGAGAACAAGTGTAAGGTTCACAAAAAAGTTTTGCTTTAAATTTTTTAGCTCTCTTTTGTAGAAATTAACTTGCTCAAGTAATCGTTTCCTTTTTTTTCTCTCTCTCTCTCTCCAAAATTCGAAAACACAAGATGGAAGCAATGTGTGTGGATTGTTGAATCGCTTTTATTATGAAGAATCATGAAAAGATCAGAGTCGACCAAATACCCGTATTATATAATATGGACTTTGTCTGTAATACACAGTAATAATGATACAGACATGATATTTTTCCCCCGTTTCGTCCTTGCCTTCACATGCACTTCCACCCTACCATTTACCACTCAGCAAAAGCTTATTGCACACTCATTTCAAGAGAAATTTCGGTGCAATGAACAATGTAGCAGCAGAAGCACGATGCAAAAACCATGGTGCTATGAAGAGAAGTAGTAGTAGTAACAGTAGTGCCAAACCAGCCGACGAACAAAAAGTGTTCGTTGTTGCAGACAGTGCCCATGGGCAACATTCCTGAATTGGACCCTCTGGCATTCACTTCTTTACAACTTTCTTTTTACCTGCGTTCCACAACTACCGTATATCTACCTACATGGCACAGTGTTTTCCTCTCATTTATTCCAATGGAAAAAATTCGCAGTGCTATGGCTACAAAATTGTGATATACTAAATGAAGATATATACATACAGGTGTAGGTAGACAGATAGGAGTTACAGCATCTGTGATGGACCTTAGGCCTATTTACCTATTTTTTGCTGACAACAAATAATAATAATAACATTGGAACAATTCCGTGCAGTAAATTGTGTACGTACGTGTGCCGCTCATACCTTCCTATGTGAAACTCAGCTATCACTTTACGCATCCTTTTTCGACATTATAAGACAAACATACGGGAAAAGCAAGAGAAAATATGGTGGAATGGAAAACCGCAGATGAAATACACACGTGTCAGGAGAAAAGAGTAAAAAAAATATAAAATTGATATGATACTACTGTTATGGGAAGAAAGGGTCTATAGGTGCGTTTCTATGCCTTAAATTTGCTGCTGGTGATAAAAATATTTTTTGCGAAAGATATTATTACTCTCTTTCTATAGTTTCAAAAAAGTCACGATATGAGAATGTATGTATTCCATATTATTATGCACAAAATAGATATGCGTTCTTCCAATTTGGGATTTTTCTTATTTTTTTATTTATTTCGTTTTATTACGGGGATGCGTTTAGTTGGTGTTGTTCCAGGTTCTATAGGAAGTATTTGTCTTTGCTTCATTTGATGCCAAGTACTTGGAACTCATTGGGTTGCTGCATAGTTGTTAATGCACTATTATTTCCTTAACTTTCTGCTTGCTAGTACTCTTGAAGCTGTAGTGTAATGTGGCACCAAGTTCATCATCCGAAAGGCAAAAATGAGTACACAGCAGTATTCCAGATAAACAAAAGTGTATACGGAGCATTTTAGAAAGCGATAACGACTTTAATTTGAAAATTTTGTGCGACGACAACGATAAAAATATATTATTCCTATAAGGTAGACACTGTTGTAAACTACAGCTGCTAGCATTTAGTTGTGATCGATAAAAATGCTCATGGTAAAGATGAATGATTTAATGTTTACAATAATTCAACGACACTTGAGCTCATTTGATTGGAACGCTATTAAGTAGTTCATTTTCATTATAGATTAGAAAGCAATGTTGGAAAATGAAAACCAAATAGGTGCTTAAAAGTAGAGATAAATCCAGTTAAACCAGTTCAGAACTCTGTAAGAGTATTTGGTAATTGATACCATATTTAACATAATGTCAACATGCTGTTCTTGTAGAGGACTTTCGAAAAATATGACAATTATATTTTAGCAGTTTTGAAGGAATACTCATGCAATATAGAGTTTGTAATTCCTGATTAACAAAAGCAGGGTTTCTCATGCATAACCGTTTTTAGCTGCCACACTAACGACCACGCCGACAGACATAGCAAAGTCAATAATTGGCTTTGCTAAAAATAATAACAAAAGGTAGATGACGTGTTGATGATAGTCGTGCTAATTTGAACTTTTTTGGCAGTCGGAGTTGTGTATGGGGTATTAGTGAAACTAGTACTTTTACTATGTACGTGCGTGCAACAAATTCCATTACTGTCTACCTAATAACAAGTTTTGAATTGTATTTTAAAATGATAGTCTGTGAATGTAGTGTAAATTGGCTACAGAGAAGTGTTGTTGATTGCAATTGATGACAATTTGGTGCTTCTCCAGTATTACGGCTATCACTCACTGTTATTACCTTGTTTTTGTTATTGTTAAGGTGGCTTCAGTTCTCAACTCCTCTTTCTAAATAACTAACAAAGTGAAAAGATAGAAATAATAGCTGTAATTTTCCTGGCACGTCTTCACTATGAACACCTGAAAATGGCAGGAAAAATTGCTGGAAATCAATTAAAGCATAATAGCAACAATGACAACACATATCGTCACAATTTTGTTACCGATAAACGTCTCCTTTGCAGTAATTTTGGATGATTGCACACCTTGCTAAATTGTAATTACGCTACAATTGTAATCGTGAGTGATCCTTCGGCAACTTTCATTGCTAAAAAAAGACTGTCATGTTTACGAATATATATTTTTAAAAAAATACAAATGCATATATGGCTTAAAATATGATAGATGATGCTTGCTTGAAAATCTTGATAAATAAATGCAGTCCATTTTCATACGAGCTAATAGCATCATGTCAAAGTTGCAGAATTTTTCTTTGTGTGCTATGCCAATTAAATGTGAAGCTTGACAGTTGATTGTTTGTTACAAGAATTTATTTAAGTCAGTAGTGCGATTTGCTTTTTCACTGCCTACTTCGGAAGATAGCTTCACTTTTACTTTCACTTCAATAAGCTACTTAACGCCATTATTGTTGCTCTTCTACAGCCTATCATTAGGATATTATTATTGGTGGCTCAACAGTTTCCATAATAAGTTGCTTCACAATTTTGTTGTAGTATGTCTTCAGGTTATTAAATATCTGGTTTTCATTGACATTATTTGCTTTACTTTGTTATGCTTAAATAGGATTTGTCATTTTGAGTGAGTTAACATTTACGTAAATGCATACTTTGAAGCTCTCCATTTGGAAGAAAATAGAGAAGAAAAAGTGAGCGAAAGGATGAGAAAAAAAGGAAAGCTAAGTAAAGAATGAAAAAACTGTTGTACACCTACAGCTCAGTGACAACTACCTATCTAAGTAAACGTACACGCACATCTAAAGATCAAGCAAACTAATTTTAGTTGACAACTTAAGCGAAGATAAAAAAAAGCAAAAAAAATTGTCATGGCTTTCTCATGGATAGCTCACGGCGTAGTTTTAGCTATTGTCTACTAAATTCAACGCAATATTTAAAAGATACTACTACATGCTACAAATATACTACCAACACCGCCACTTTCACTACTTTTTTTGTCCACAGTTGTCCTACGACTTTTTTAACGTCTGTAAAAAACGTTTTTTAACGTCTGAGTTGTACAGTAGTGTAGGTACAGTAAAAGAAAAGAGAATTACATATATCGTGAATACGGAATTGCACATTTTTATGTATTCCCGTGTAGATCTAGACTTTAGCATTTCAAAGAAACTACTTTTTTCCCATTTGAGTTAACAAAAGTTTGTTTTTTTTCCTCCGCTCCTTGTGTCCTCTGACGAACTTTTGTATTTAAATTGCCTGTATGCTCGTATACATAGTATCCACAATACAATACCACCATTTGGATTGTCGTGTCAAAGGTGAATCTATATTTATTTTGTCAGGGTGTAGGATCTCACTATAAAGGGAAGACTTTTTTTGTCAGTAATATCTGATAAACACGCATGTGAACTTGCAAAAGGGAACAAAGTATACATATTTTTAGACTTTTTTTCAAAGAAAGAAATAGACTATACCGTCCATTTATATGCTTCTTGCTTCCTTCTTCCAATACAGAAAGAAATGTCCCACTGTACTAATCTAAATTTTGCACGGTAAAAAAAGCTGTCAGTAGATGTATGAGCAGCACGCAGGTAAAAGTAAAGAAAGGATCTAAAAAAACGTAGAGAAAGCAAGTTGGTAAATAATAAATACATAAATAAGTCGTTAGGAAACTCTGTCGTAGTATTAGAACAGGTATATAAAAAAAGACGAAAGAAAAGTGAGGAACGGATGTATGATGATGATAATGATGATAAAAAACCAAAATCATGGTGAGATAGAATGAAGCTGTATGAAAGCTGAAAAGAGAGGGAGAAAGAGAGAAATGTAAAAACGAGAGAGAGAAAAAAAAGAAACAAACTGTGAGAGAAGAAAAAGGAAGGGTTAACCGATGCTTCCTGCTTTTTTTTCTTTGTAATAATATACTTCTCCCATGAAACTAGCAAAACGAAGCACCTGAACATTCATCTTTTCTTTGCTGTTGTTGGGAAAGCAGTAGAAAAAAAATCGAGGAGTAGAACGAAACGCTAAAGAGGATACTAGAGTGGTGGCTGTGTTGTGTTAAAAAACACCACTGCGAAACTGATGTACTGTGTAACCAGAGACTTAATAAATAAGTAGCCAACATTGCCATTTTGCCACTGCACTGCTCTGCTGCCTTTCTTTCTTGCTGTTTTTTATGTAACCCTCCTCGCACAAAAAAAGAGTCGAACGATATAATAATAATGTATAAAAGGTATAAAATTGATGAGATGTGATATGATAATATGATACAATGGAAGGCAAATATGTGCTACGTGTATACATGCACAGGTATAAAAAAATGAATAAGGGGGCTAGTCTAGATACCTATCTATTTATATGATGATGATGATAAAAGATTTTTTTGTGAGAAAAAGAGAGAAGTACTTATGTGTAAATGGAAGGGGAAAGCCACATAGGTACATTATGATCTCTCCATTTTTTGCAAGTTCACAAACCATATCACCATTGCTTCATTTTCAACAAATGCGATAAAATACACTGGTTTTTTTTCTAGTGGAGAGTATGTAGCCTGAGGCTACATCGTTATAGTTTAGAGTGATAAAGTCTAGATATATTTTTGGAAAGGGAAATAAGGAAGAGACAATATGCATATAATATAATTTAATATGTGCCAAGGTAAAAAGAAAGTGACGACAGGACAGCAAGCATGTCAAGTTAATACTTGGTATTTTTGTTTAGAAGTGAGTTTTCTGCAAAGTTTGTTTGGATGAGTGAATTTTTTTTTTGGAAAAAAGAAGGAATAATATAACGAAAAGTGGAAGCAGAACCTTGGCATAATATTAACGGCCTATGTAATAAGTGGAAATGCTTTGTGATAATAATCGCCATTTTTTTCTGATGGCGAGTTTCATTAGCATAAGTAAAAACTACTATTAATTTACTTGTCTGGAGGAAACTAGCAAAAATAATTTATTGTCTTTGCTAGAAGTCATAGTCTAAAGCCACATGTTATTTTAATCACGCAAAAACGTATGTGCTTGTAAGAGCATCAAAAATGATACTGCATCGCTATGAGTAGAATTATGTGTCTTCTTGAACAATATTAAATTTTCAGGGGACATAATATTTAATAAATGCATGTCGCTTCTACTTAAATATTCAAGGTTGCCACTGCCAAAATATGCTCCATGCTCAGGTGTTGTTTAGGGGCTATTCATTCAGTTACTTTTTCCATCAACATCAGTGCATACGAGGAACATAATGTGGAAAAGAAGAAACTAAAATTAACGTTAACTGTGTCTTGGCTTAGTGTACTGGATACAGGCTCATACGTTCGAGAAAGCGCGTCTCCATTTGATAGATGGATAAATAGATAGATGTGAAAGTGACTTGCTCTAGTTTGGTTTTCCGTTTTCTCTCCTTGCATGCATCGTGAGTCGTCTTGATCCCTCACATTCTTTTTTTTCTTTGCTGCTGATTCCACAAACGAAAATCCTTCCGCGGAGGCCTCACATTCGCCAAAGCCATCCACTCACTTGTTCTCATCGCTCGGTGAGCTGCAATTCGTTCCATTCCAGACTACCCTCTCTCTTCTCCCCTTTTCCCAAGCAGAGAACATTGCAC
>JAHZMZ010004607.1:0-12758 GCA_027743805.1 Lepidocyrtoides sp. E14
ATGTGGGATCATTCATTTCCTCAGAAAAAAATTTTCATGGCAGCAGCGAGCTTCATCGTCTGACTTGTCAGAACTGGTTAATGTTGTAATATACCCTTATGTTGTATGTAGAAGCAGTTGATTTTTGACAAGTTTGTTATCATGTCACTGCATTTACCAAATTTTCAAGCAAAGAGATGCTCATAAAAGACGCAAAACTGAAATTAACCGAAACCAACGGAATAAATACCAGTTCAAAACGGAAAACAAATGTTAGTAAAGTTAGACAACTTGCTTACTGTTTATTTTGGAAGGAAAAATGTTGGCTAACGGCTAGACTTGTCGGAGCGACATTGTACATTGAAACGCTCGACAACGCAAAAAACCGCTGACCGGTAGAATGGGGAAAAAATCTTATTTTGAGTCAAGTAAATAAGTACCTGCAGCAATGTTACATGTTCATGCGTAACATTTAAATAAATACAACGAAGTTTGCTTTCGTTTTACATAAGCTTACACTACTGCATTCAGGTCTTTTCTTACTGTCTTCACGGACCATTCCGTTGCTTCCGATTTTTTTCTCCACCATAATTACTAAAACATTCTTCTAAGTACGCATAAATACACATGATATTATCTCATGGTGCTTTGAAACTATAATGTTAAGCTGAAAATGACTGGTAAAATGTTTTTCCAAATTATACCAAATGTTTCAAAGGTTTTTGAAAAGTTGACGGATCGGGCTCTTTGATGCTGTTTTTCTTCACTTACTTACATCACTCCATTAGGGTTTATTTTGTCTTTATCTTGTTTAAAATATTTTGCACTTTCTCCCAATGTAATATTGACAATGCTGCTACGCCATGTTTTGAATACCTTTGGCTAATAAGGTTCGTGTGTTGTTTTTGCGCAATACCACGGAAAATTATACATTAGCAGTAGTAATCATTTTCTTGGGATTTAGAGCGGCTCAAATTTTTATACTGTATTTTCATCGACCTGTGCATGTATTTAAATTTTCGAAACGTCAATAGCATCTCATTCTCATTATAACATTGACCACGTATGTAGGAAATCACACTCAAGAGCAATGAAAAAGTTAAATGGAATCTGCATTTTCATTTAAAACATTTGCTCATAAAATTCTAAAGATATATTATAGAAATCGCTTAAAATGTCATTTATGAGTCATGCTAAGATTATGAACAACGCATGGATTTTAGCTTTGTTGCATATTCACTACTTCTTCTTATGTTTAGGGTGAAGCGTCAGACCAGGGACGAAACAACGGGATGAAACGGTAAAACGTTGGAAAGACAAGAGTACTTGCTCACAATTTAAGCTTTCTCGAGTATGAAGATTTGAGTTTGCATGTGCCTTATCTGCTGTACATAAATAAATACCTATCTATATGTGTCTGTCTCGGTTTGCTTGCTTGATTTTATGTAGAGATCAACAGAAAACTAAAATCTGATGTGACTGTAACCCATTTTATAACTTGATTACATATTATTTATTGTTATGAACTACCTAGCAAGATTTACTACAAAGCAATGCTAATAAAGTACAATTCACCATCATCGCACCATGTTTACGCATCTCTATTTGTATCAGCGTGTCAATTTCTTCACAGGTGCGTAAGGGTTGCTACTGCTGTAATACGAGAAGATGAGGATGCTTCCACTATTGTTTGATCTTCTACATAATGATTTTTTTTACATGAGAATTGAAGGAAAGCATACTTTTTGTAAGTCTACGCAAGTCTTCCTATCTCTCTCTCTCTCGCTAGCTCAACTTTCCTCTTATTTTTGTCAATAAACAATGCTTGGATTGTTGAGTTTTTTAGCGACACATTTCTTGTGGTTTTCCTAAGGAACACTTCGTTTTATCATCGGTGTGGTATACAATGACACGACGCGAAATAGTTTATCAGTTGGTTGATTGCAATTGTTGTTTACTTCTACTTCACTTCTTTGACTATTGTCACCGAACAACAGTATACATGGTATGGTGTGTTGGTGGCAGAGAAAAGTTGAAAGATGAAATGGCAATGATGATGCAACATAACCACACCAAACGAACCAGAAGATCTTTTGAACCTTACTATAATTGCGTTAGAATGATCACATTATCATTGAAAGCACAGTAACAGTTCTTGTTGCTGTCGCTGTCGTTTATATTTTAGGCACTGCTAAGTAATAAGTGATAGAAAATTATTTCATATAGTAAAAGCGTGGGTAAGGTTGCGGATCAGAGTTTCATCAGACCACGTTATATACAATATTCCAAAAGGCGAAGAAGGAAAAAAAGCAGATGCTTTTTTTTGTTTTCCCATGGCAAAAGTGATATATTATTGAGGATGATGAGCTGATGATGGTTGCCACTAACGGATTTTTATTCTCCATTGCATACTGCACTTTTTAGCAAGAAATGAAATCAGCAATACATACATATTATGTATATCCCAAATTTTGTGTACTCTGTCAGCATGCATATATATTGTACACTTTTTATACATACTTGATAGTAACTGAATTACTTGAAAGAGTGTTTTTGACACAGTACACAAAAATATGTAGGTACGTTATGAAGAGGGCTAAAAAAATTTAAAGTGTATAAAGAAATTCATCAATGAAAACTCTAAATGCAGTTGTTGCGTATCAGTGAAGAGTGAAGGGAACGTCAGAAAGAAAGAAGTTAAATGAAGCAAGAGATGAGGATCTCTAGAAAAATCAAACGGTACATGAAAAAATTATTGCTAATGGTACTTTGAATGTCTATATATTGTACATATAGTTGAATATCGCACAAGTCACATGATATAAGATTAGGTTAAGAATACTTGTCACAAGTTCTTCATGGGAAGCAATTGGTTATACCTACCGACAGAAAAAAGGATCATGGAAGAATGTCAGTAATGCGCAGAGAAGTACATTAAGACAGAGATTGTGCCGAAAAAATTGTGACAGGAAAAATGTACTGCTGAAAGTTTTTTTTTATTATTTATGATCCCAATCATGAGTGTACCCTTTTTAAAAGTTGCATGAAGACGGTTGTTATCTCAAAATGTCCCTATAAAACTGTAAACATTAGTTTTTTACATAAAAAAGCATTGTGATTTTTACAGCCAAGAGATCAAAAATTACTGATTGCTACTTTTATTTAATTTAATTGTTTTTAAAGTCAAATTAACCTTTAAATTTGTTCGAAGGACGACCAGCAGTACTACTAGTTGATAAAGCTTTGTTTGAAAGACTTTTTGAAAATGGAAATAAAAACAAAAAAAAATCCTCCATATAATTTCGCCCCTATTTGACAAAGTGCATCGCTTTTTACTATTCTCCAAAAGATTCATTAAAGGTCAGCATTTGATACGATACGATCCTGTAAAAACCAACAGGGCTAAATTCTCTCATCGTTTTTACTCTGTTTCATAGCCTTCAAAGTCAGAGTAGCATAAAACCCCAAGTTTAGGTTTGACAGCGTATCTGTAGAGTGGAGAGCAAGAATAGCAAACGGTAGCAAAAGGCATTGCATTGTCAACCCTTTATCACTCGTTCATAGAAAGGCAATATGAATTGTACTGTGTGAAGGGTTGACGCTGCAGACAGGCTAATACCGCAACCACATAAATAGTGCACGTAAAGCCATAGCTAAATTCGTCTTCCTATTTCATCCCTACACACTTATCCACACATCCATCACACAACTTTACCGAGTTATGCAATTTTTAACTCAACGCTCTGAAATTGATAATAGGTACATTTGATATAGCTATGTTGGGCAGTACTAGCAGTAGACACGCTGCGTTACAACGACAAGTTTGCACGTAGTATAAGAATACCGTGTACATACGTGTGGCAAGAACATGTGCTAGGTGCCAAATAGTAAGTAACTGCCAACTTGACGTCTAATGTATTAGTAGTTGTTGTTGAAGCTATAATAACGTGGGATATGAGAACATAACATGTTATGCGCTTCATACAAATTTTTAAACTTACTTTGTGTTCTTTGCTCGTCCTATCCAATCCACATGTACATTTTTACACAAAATAGCGTAAAAAATAAAAATGTTTATTTTGTACGAATGCTCGTACCTCTAGATCTTTTTACGTGTTGATTTCTATATACAGCCAAAAATACAGAAGCAACCCTGATTTCATCCGGCTCCAATTTTTGCATTGTGTCAGATAACATTCAGTTAGATAAAAACATTTGTGCTTCGGCAGTGCTCATGTCAAGATCTGCGCTGATACCAGTTCATCCAATATTCGCTTGCTAATAAACTTTAATCACTGCATTCCATTGCGCTCAGGTGTTGCTATAATCGTGTACTGGAAAGAAGGAAAGTTTCAAGGTGCCCCAATACTATTTGTTACATGTAAGGACACAAAGTGGACAAGGTCATCCTTCCTCATTTTCAGTTTTTTTTTGTATTCAGTAACACTTTATTGAAAATTGCTTTGCAAAGACTAATCATATTTTTTTCTCAAGTAGAAAAGATATTTGGAAATTTTTAGTTAAATTTTGTCAAGTGGAAAAAGTTCCCACATAAAGCGGCTACTGACATTTGATCAAATATTTTGAGTTTCGGTGCATTACGGTGATTCCTGAGACTTTTGAAGAGGAAAGCTAATGTGTACTACTGTTTTTGTCTGAACAAAGTAATAAAAGGTGCGTAGAGCGTGGTTTAAAAGAGAGCTACTTGACGTATGAGCCGGACACTTTTTGGTCATATATACATATATGCATGGCATCATAAGCAATAAAAATGAAATCCTTTGTGTCTTGTTGAAGAAATTGGTCTTTTACTTGAACATCAGCACCAGACTTGCAGCGTACTGTTATTGTGAATTTTGTACTTGGTATGATACACGTGTTAAGTCGCTTTGGTAAAAGGTAAGGAAAAAGTTCATTCCCTTTTTATTCTTATCATCAATACTTTATCTGTAAAAGCTAGCTTGTAAAAATGCAATGTGAGCAAAAATTTTATCTATTCAGAGAAGACGAAAACAGATAAAATCATGTCATTTAAAAGCATTTAAAGTGTCCAAAAACTTGACAAAAACAATTGAAAGACCTTGAGCGTGGGTTATTATGTCATTGTATAGATTTTTTGAATGAAATTTGACAGTTGAGTATGACGACTGAATCGCAAGCTACACAAATGGAAAAAATGGTAAAGAAATTCATTTTGAATGTAAAAGCTATGTCCCTATATACTGTATTATAGCAACAATTATTTTAATGGATTAGTTCAGAGGAGGTTGCTGGAGACTTACTTCATGAAAGTAGCATTTTATTTTACAATTTTGCTCCTTAAGAGGCATACAATCTAACAGAAAGGGTTAAGAATCATTTATAAAGAATGACGTTATCAGTAAGATGGCTAAAAAATCTTCTCAGGAAAAAAAATCTCACGTCGACTTTCATCCTGGCAAGACTTGAGACTTTTTGTTCGTATTTGGACTTCAAATTTACATGCTGATTGAATTAAAAACAGCAGCAACAAATGAAGCGTCGAAAACATGAACAATACCATACAAGCGATTGTTAAGTGTTTTTGGACACATTGACACGACAAACTTGTCGGTTTTTATCATGCACTGCTTTCAGGTTTTTCATGCCAGTTGAGATCTGTTTGCATCAATGCTACATGTCATTAGATACAGACAAAAGATACAACAGTATCTTCGAAATCATTGTGCTAACAAGCAATATATAAATTAGGTACATATTGTTTTAAAATCTGGTACATTTTTTATAGAATTCTCGTGGGATTTGGAAAAAAAGAGTAGGCAATAAAACGTTTTTGCCATAATAAAAGTTTTAGTCTAAAAAAAGACAAACAGTGGCAGAAAAGTCGGTGAATTCACTACTTATTCTTACTGACACACAGACACTCACTTCATTTGTCCCATTAATTTGTAAAAGAGCAAAATGAGATTACGCTAACTGTACTGCGGTAGTCACATTAGCTTTTCTCTAATAAAACTCTTTCTCGGTGGTTATATAATGACGCTCTATGTTTTTGTCTTCGTTGTCAGCCTTATAATCTACCCTTGTTATAAGAATTCTCAAAGCAAGCCCACACCGTAGACGATCAAACAAATTTGTCATTTCAAGCCACACCAAGTCTGTTGACATTGTACAAAGTGAGCTACCTATCTTATCACTCTCGTGCCACATTTTGAATGTAGGTATGTATCTATTTGCAGAAAATAGGAAAGTTATACTTGATCAAATCAGTAGATTTTCAAACTCATATACACAGTAAAAACTAGAATAATTTTGAACTAATGGTATAAAATGCTGGGTGATGCAAAACGAAACGCCCTGTCAGTCATTTCTCTATAAAAAAATGTAGTAAAACAGTACAACTTTCATTGTGAACACTACCTAAATTGGAAAGCTTATTGTTACATATTTTATTCCGCAAACAAAAAATGTCATTCTATTCTAAATAACTACCTACACCGTACACAAATTTACGTAAAAGTAAGCATACTTAATAACAACAAAGATGTATTTTTTAAACTCTAGAATCCTTACTAACCTGTTGAAGAGGTAAAAGAAAAGCAGGGAGGAAAACCGTATTTTAACCTGGCTGTGTATATTATTTTTCGGTAAAGAAGCTTCTACTGTGCTGTGCATCACGGATCACTATAAATTTTGCATGCATGCAAGCGTCCTTAAATTGATAAACATTTAGGTTCTGTATTATACAAGAATTGCATATGAAAAGTATCGAAATAAAGTAACAGCAGGTAAATGTACATATAGGTATGTATGTATATTTATGTATAGCATGCATTTTGGCTTGCAAACAGCTTCTTTTCCCATCTTGTTAAGACTCTAAAATATTATATTATTATTATTATTTAATATAATAAAAACCAGGTGAAGTCGTATTTTTCATTCTTCAGGGGTTGTCTTATTGTCACAAAAACCGTCTCAAGTCTCAAAGACTTACTCTTCCAAGAAAAAAATGTCACTGTTGCACTAAGCCACGGAATGGTGGTTTGGTATGCCTTAGCATTATATAACTCATTGTTGGTTGAAAAATCTCTTTTTCTACAGTAGAAGATGTAGTAGTCTCTGCTCTGCTGGTGCTGTTTACTGTGCTTGGTTCAGTGAAGCCGCTTGCAGCTTGACATGCTTTGGTGATTTAAAAAAGTCACGGGTTTTTGGCGTGGACTTATGCGCAATTATTATTAAACAAAGTATTTCGGATGATACAATACAGCAAGAAAAAAAATATTACAGAAGAAAGACAACAAGTGAATTGTACAGTATGGCTTTTTGACTATATGTATACATTGTGCTGTTGACGTAAGATGTTTTTATGAACACACTCAACAACATTATCCTATACATTGTATTTCATTTATATGCTTTCTTTCTCTCTACTCTTGCGTCGACTGCTTATGCCGTACAACCGCACAGGAGACCTACATTCTTTAGTCATTCAGTTTACTTTTGTGCCCTACCACAGAAGAGGCGACAAGGAGGAGGTAAATGATAAACAATGTGTAAAATCGTAAAGTGCGCATCCTTTTTCTTTATTTTATCAAAATCAGTCAAGTGGGCTACACTAAGTCACTGGGTAAATGTAATTTTTTATGTATTGTATTCAAAGAAAGCACACATTTCCGTTTTTCTTCTTACCTCACATCGCCCATGACATTTTGTTTTGTACCTATTTACATATTTTGCAAATCATACTCATCAACTTATCATCCTTCTTTGGCTTGGCTTTGACTTGTTTGCTCTTAATTTAATGAGCATTCAACAATATTTTTCTGCTGTCACTCTTTAATCCGTGTTGTACCTTCTGTTACAGCAAGAGAAGAAAAAAACTGAGGAGGAAAGTTAGTGAATCCTGTGTTTTTTTCTCTCTTCAAGTTAACAAATTAGGCTTCCCTTATTAGTGCATGCCTAATTTTTGTGGTATTTTATGAAGTAAGATTCCATCCTCTCATGTCCTTCAAATTTAATCTTATGATAATGAATATTTTAAGAAACAGGAAGAAGAGAAATGACCATCTTTGTAGGCCAGATTTACTAACCAACTAGCCCAGATAAATCGGCCATCCGTTTATTTATTTTTCTCCTTCTCCCATTCCCTTTAATCTTACCATTTTTATGTACTAAAGTGTTACAGTGGATGAAATGTAACAATAAGATACAAACTAATAAATCAGTTGCAACTTGCAACAAAACAACAAAGCTAATAATAACAGATTTAGAAAAAGTAAATACACACAAAAGAATTATTTGTAAATCCACATGATGATATAATATCGTCAACATCACCGTGATGCGATCTTGTTGATGATAATGGTGATATATATAGAGCTGCCTTCAAAAAAGAGTGTATTCAGAGTACATTTTTAGCTACTCGCTTACTCGAGTGCTTTGCTCGTCCGTGCATATCCAAAGAGAGGCAGTGGTTAGTTCCTATGACTTGTTCTTATTCTTTTTTTTTGTGAGTGAGCAGTTGAGCATCTGCCTGAAAAATGATGAGGTAGGCAAAGTTATTGGCTTTGACATTGGCATTCAGTTAACTGCTTTTGAAATAGTTGCGTATTTTCAAGCTATATCTGTAAGTATATACATTTTCAGGAAAAAAGACACACCGTTAGTGTTCCCTCTTTTTATTGTCGTTATCATTATTATTATTGTTGTAGAAAATTTGAAAAGTCCTTGCTAGCAGAAAAGAAACAAATAGAAAAATGCGTGCCCAATAAACATGTTTTCCCTTGTTACATGCATACACAGACAATACATAATGGGTAATAATATGCAGAAAGAATTCTGAAAGTCATTTTCCCGAACAAATTTTTTAAATGGAACATAGATACAAGGAAATGATGCATTACAATGATACATTCATTGTTTTTTTTCATTTTGATGATACATAAATATGAATATAAAAATCGGGACTCGGAACACATTAATTTTAAGCCATTATCGCATATTAAACTGGGTTACCTATTGCTAAATTAAGTACTTTATAATAACAGTTATACATGTGATGTTTGGTACATATTTTTAAAACAGTATTTACAGGTGTAACATGTCTGCTTAATTTTTGAATGGTAATTAGAGTAAATAATCATTTTTCGCAAGTACTTGAAATGTTTCATGCAAACTTGTAAACTTTTGACTGACAAGAAAATAAAACTGCATGAAAATTTGAATGCAAACACTTTGAAGGCTTGCTTCTACTTCTGAACGAAAATGCGATCATTATCGCATACTCGAAACAAAACTGTTTTTGCAATTAATACTACAAGTTTAAGTCTGAATATTACAAGAATCTTGATAAGTCTCCAGTTTTGCAGATTTTCTATTTACAAATGGGTTTACTAAAAGATACTTGAAGAATATCATTTATTTTACTCAAAGACTCCACTCTGTGTGTGTAGCTCCATTTGAAGCTCGGCCTGTGTTGGGGCGGTCTGAAACTTACTGCAATTGACATTTAAGTATCTGTTGCATGAATATATATAATAGGAATGCATTGTATAAGTTCGCGCTTATTGTTTTGTAAACAAATGACTTTTCTTTGTGCCTCTTAAGTTAAATATAAGACTCCTTGAGTCAGTTTCATTCTAAAACAATTTTTAGGCAGCTAATTGTCATTAAACGTCTATAATCACGTAATTACAGTAGCCACCCACGTAAACATTAAGCATTCCGGTACTTTTACACACCTCCGCGATTTTTAAGAGTTATTCTATACGTTCCTGTGCCATTTTATCACCGCCGTAGTGGTATTAATAACAGCCTTCGTGTACATGATATAGTAAAAAAGAACATTACGAAGTACTTACTATAACGTTGCATAATGGTGCAGTCAATTTGTAACAATTATGTTGCACGCATAGAATGAAATTTGTTCAGCAAAAAGAGAGGTAGCAGTAGTGACGGAAAAGATGAAGATGATGCGATGGCGGTGGGTCTTGTCTTGTGTAATTTTGAGGATAGAAAAAATCAGGGAAACAAAACTGAACAGGAGAGGTATATAAAATGTTTACCAAAAATGTACTTACTCAAAAAAGAAGCAACGAAGGGCGGAAAATGGTATAAATTTTTTAAAAATCTAGGCTAATACTAATTAACCGTTGTCGTCATTGTTTTCATTGCTGGTATGATTTTAATTTAGTACTGCTCAAAAAATCGTGTAGCGAACTATAATTCATATGACATAACTAGTATAACTACCTAAAAGCAAGTAGCATAACTTTTAAGGACAAAAAAGCTATATTCGTTAAATTCGCTCGCTCTATTTTAAAAACAATGTACCTCTTACAGATAACAACGTTTTAAATTTTAATGGCAGTATAAAATATTGATACATAACTTGTAGCATATTTTTCTAGAAAATCAAATTTTTACAATAATATGCATTAATACAATACTGACGATGTGTAAGAGCAGAATCTCCAGGAAATGACTGAGCAGTAAATTTCATCATCTTCATCTTGAGATGTTCAACCATAAAACTCAAGCAAATAAGTAAATAACATTAGCCAAGATATTGTGCACTTGCAAATATCGAAAAATACCTGCGCCGAATCGCTATAATAATATGAGTCATGTATGTGAGTGTGTTTCTACTTAAAAAATTGTTGATGCTCACAAATACTATCAATGAATATTTTTTAATATATCTATCAAGCAACTACAACTAAACATGTTGCATACCTATGCACAAAATTATACAGTACGGCTACCACTACATAGCGTACCTAAATTCAATTTAACGCTTGCACAAAAACATTAAGCATTATTAGCAATGATACTGATACCATGATGTAAGTTTTTTGTTGGTTTAGTACTCATTTCATTTATGTAGGTATATTATATCCATCAGACATCACCTTGTCGTATTTATTTACATTAGTTCCTCTTGAAATGATCTTTGCTTTGAATATCTTACAGATAAACACGTCCATCATAATAATAGGTGGTCAAAGACTTGGGTTTTTCATTTAATTTCATTTGTCACTAACAAAGAAATTTATGCCCATTTTCAGTTTACACATACACTAGAAAGATTATATGTACAGCCACTCAGCACCAAGCTAAGTATCAATAAAAAAGTTCTCATCCGCAATAGCTTCTGAAATCACAAGACAAAATCAATTTTCATTGTCACTCCATATCAAATATTCACAAATGTCATGTACCATTAATACGGAGCACAAAGCAAAATTTAATGAGTCTTAAAATCGATTAAATCAAATATCAAATTTATCGCTGAACATTGGAAAGTGCAATAAAAAAATACGCAACAATGTACTACAACGGTTTGTTTGTTATCTTATCTATCTTCCGCAGAGGCTACTTTTTGTTGAAGATGTTGAGGTCTGGATAGGGCACTTTAAAAATGTGATATAATAATAACAATGACCGTCGCATCTCTGAGTTGATTTTTGCTTAGATAAATAATAATGTATAGCGGTAACAATACACTTAAATTCTGATAATCATGCTTTAAGCTGTATGGGACAATTAATAATGGTGTTGCGAGCTCTTCATGCCACCCACTGTTCACGAAACTCAATCCTGATATTACATTATTGATATGAGAAGGATATTATCGCTTCTTTAATCTCTTTCATTACTAGTATCATTACATTGCACCTACTTTGCATTTTAATACTATTCTGTACAATTTTTTGGCAAAGTGTTTATACGGTCTACAGTCCACACTTAACTAACAATCTAACTTTTCAGTTCATTTCCCCTACTCAAAAGGCTAGTGTAATAATAGTTATACAATAATAATTATCACAACGCATACTTTTTATTAATAACGGTATGTTTTATGAATTATAATCGCAGGTGACGCCACGTTACAGATTGTGTATCAAAGTGCACATTGTACCGTTGTGACCGAAAGAATTTCCTGAAAATCAATTCAATTCATAAAATGCTCATTAGCATGTTCGCTCTGAATAGCTAAACTTTATGCACATCAGTAAACCATATTTGCTTGCATGCATATGCCTGATTAAAAGTTAGAAGATTAGATTGATTAATATTTTACGAATTACGACAGGGCCAACATAAAAATTATTGAGCATAAAAGCGCACCATGCAAAGTCATTTCCGGATTTGCCTTTACTTTTATAGCTCCAATTTCAACCAAAACTCGTGTAAGTACATTGTTTATGGAAAGCAATAAGGATACTTTTAATGCTGAGTAGCGACAAATGACTCAATTTTCTACTGCAACGATTAAAGATGCCGTTTTCTGTTAGTAAAAACCATTGATTTTATTAAGTAAGAGCTTCTAGTTTTACAGGTAGAATGGGGCTTTCAGTTGTATATCTTTATTTTAACAATACTAGACCCGTTATTCAGTTTAATGCATTGTACTAATGTTCTAAACCGTTTTGAGTGAGAATGTGTTTAAAAACACATAATGGATGCTATATATTCTACTTATTTTGGTAATTTCATAAGGAGCCTGATCATTGTGTCCACACTGAAAAGTGAATTCAAACGGTACTCGTCAAAATTCAGTTTCATTCTAAGAAAGCTGGCTTTTACCCTTTTTTCCAAGTTCACCGTGAGACACCTTTTATACAAGTGATCTTTTGTGAGTTTTACCAGTGCGCGGCGATCTATTGTTTGACAGGTGCATGCCAAAGTAAAAATGTCTGTTCAGTACCAATGTTTTTTTAGCAAGGAAAGGGTAAAAGATAAACAATGCGTTTTTTTATTGTTACACTGAAAATTCTTCAGAAGTCACAACAAATCTT
>JAHZMZ010004608.1:0-13493 GCA_027743805.1 Lepidocyrtoides sp. E14
CAATACGGAGAGCAGCTCTCCCCTCCATCTACACCGGAAGATCCACTGCTGACCACTTCAGCTAACAGTACTGCCACTAGTATGAGCTCACTTCATGCAATTTCTCCGTTGACCAACGTAGTACATGATCAGCATGTTAAAAGTCCAATGCTTGGCTACCAGAATACCTACGCTAATTTTTACCATCATCACAATCAGCAACAGTTCCTACCAATGCAATCCGGTTCCCATTATGCTCCTCAGCACTACAGCAAATTACTTACACCACCGTCATCTCCCCATTTGCATTTAAGCAACCCCTCGGCCGTATCTAATGCAGCATACCATCACACAGCAAGTTCTCAATATGCTTGTGGTACTCTTATGGGAAATCCTAACAATGGCTTGTCTACATCAACAAGTAATCCTTCATCTACTGGAAATCCTTCACTTGCAACTGTGGGCATAACCGTGGGACTTTCTCTTCATCACCCCACTCCTCCTACCAGTTTGTATCATCCAGGTGGTGGCAACGGAATGATGATGATGATGATGGCTCCCAGTGGCGGATTGAAAGAGGGTCAACTACAAACGAATTTTGCATCTCATGAAAAAAGAGTATCTATGATTGCTCAGCACAACGCCTCGCCAGCAACTGGAATTTCTTCTCAAAGTGGCACAGTGGAGGTTTCATCAGCTAACGCATCCTCTTCTTCAGCACATTCAACTACAACCAACAGCACATCGACTGCTACATTAGCAACTAATCCTAATGGAAATAATGCTAACAGCGTTGGTTCTCGAAAAGCCTTCGCGTGTACTGATTCTTCCTCTCTACCTATTACGTTATTTCGTTACCTTTGTATTTGATTTGATCGTTTCTATTTAATCGCTTCTTTTCTCCGTCTATCGTTTACAAACACGAATTGAACACTGTACAAAATTTAAAAATCTGATACCTTTTTAGTTTAAGTAAAGTAGTAAGTAAGTAAGTAGGATTGCAATTACCAACTCAATTTTTAAGTTTTCTCTAAGAAAAAGTATTGTAGTAAGTTAGTGCGGTATAAAGGCCACGGCTTGACTTTTATCGAAATAGTGTGTTGATTTAAATGAATTAATAATATATTTCGATTTCTGTAGAGATTTGTATAAATTATATTTTAATCCTTTGAAGCTCGTACCGTTGTCATCATTATGTCTAATCAGATAAAAATAATCTTGGCAGCACGGATTTCATTAAGTAGGTAGTGCCTAGTAGCAGAGATATTTATTATAGTAGTATACATATTTTAAAACTTCAACAAGTTTACACGATTTGACATTGCACATGAAGTTTATTGTGTAAGTAAATCACATTTCACAGTATAATATGCATACCTGCTGAAAGACGATAAGTAACAACTACAATATTTTGGTGAGCAAAACAAGATAAAAAAAACAATGTGGCATCATTATTTCAAATTTTCAGAAAAATCTACCATAAAATAAAGAAGTTTCTCGCGACAACTCATACATTTATTAGCATGGTTCCACTAGTACACAAAGGGAGCCGACTGTGATGACAGTTTTATGAAGTCGCACTCTTGTCCTCTTGTTCTTCCATTCCCCCAAAATGAGGTTTGTGAATCGGATTGTATCCCCTGATGCGTCTTTATAGCCGAAACAACAATCATCCCTCTTTTCAATAAAATGTTGTCCTATTCGCCTGCAAAGATGCACAGTATTCCAGTACGTAAAAATGTATTTTTTCCCTGTTTCTGACCCGGAGAACCATAGCAGCAAAGGTGAGTCAATTGAGGTTTTAAGCACAAGTTGAAAGGACATCTTAAAAAACAGACGGATTTTAAGAGACTGCATTGCATTGTAGTGGTACTGTATTCTTCACATTTCGTAAAAAGAGCACAGGTGAAAATGTAAAACTTCCCTTGATGGTGTTGATGGTCTAGTAACACGCATACGTAACATTTTTTAGTTGCTCTGCCAAGTCATCTTTAATAGCAATGACTTGTTTCCGATTGCCGATGCACAATTGCTGCTTCTTTGTACTAAACCAGCCTTTCCGAGCAACAAACGAGGACGTAAAAGACGGATGAAGAGAGAGAGAAAAAAAGGGAAAAGTTAATTTGAGAGAGGTTGTACCCCCATTGTCATTAAAAGCCAAAGATACTTCTGACTTTTAAAAAAGTTTATGTGTTTATAGGGCTCATTGATGCGTATAGTAAGACATTAGAAAGGGGAAAAGCATGTTCCTTTTCAATGGACACGATTAGAATATTGTAGGTATGCAGGTATAAAATATTCATTTACTTGATCTTGTTATTTAGCTTGCGTGAGAGCAAAAGAGAGAGAGAGAAAGAAAGACAACTAGTGTTGTAGTGGCAATGAGACCGACACAAACTAGAAAAAAACGTCATTCTCACATTAAAACTCTTCTCTTTTTTTTCTTTTAAAAAATGACGGTGATGGTGAAACCCGTACCTTAGATAAAAAAAAAAATATTTTTTTGATGATATCTTATGAGGGAGCTACAGATTCGTCACCGTATTATTATCATCATCTCAAAAATATATATCTTTTGACACACCTGACTTGTGTGTGAGGTGCGGATCAGCGTGAAAACAGTCGTCAGCACGACCCCATCGTATCCAAATCGTTTTACCAATCGTTTTAACGCTCTTGACTGGTACCTACTTATCGAAACTGATAAAAGCAGGTTGACAACATTCCTCATTGTAAATGAGAATAACGACCATTCTTTCACATAATAATAATAATGGGTATAAATACATAACATTAAACGATGAAGCAGCAACCATTCTTTTGAGTATGTAGTTGTATAGTTATAAAAAATGTAGGTTTATCTACGCTTTCCAAGTCCCTTGGCTATGCGTATACCTCTAATTTATGCATGTATTATCATTCCATTGTGTGCCTGTGTGTCTCTTGTGCTGTTTACACGCATACCTTTTGTATGTATTTCTGTTCAAGATATGAAAATAAGTGTGTTTATCTGAACATAAAACTTTGTTAAAATTAGCCCCACTGATAGAATGTGTGATAAATAAGGACGAAACCTAGTATTTATGTTTTGTGGTTTATTTTTGGAATGAGCGTGCTAATTTTTTTTTTTTTTTTTGTTCAGTTTATTATTTACAACGGAATCCACTATTTATTTTAATAATTTTGTTTCATTTACTTAACATTAATTATTTGTTTATAGTTCTGTCACATTTTTAATGAATTGGTAAGATATATTTAAGGACTTTGTATCATAATTTTTTACTGTTATCTCTAAAAGTTGATTTCACATAGTAGTAATTAACTTTCTTGTGTCAATAAGGATTACTAGAAGATTAACTGGATTAATTCATGCTGATTTGAAAGCTCAACTACAGGAATGAATTGCCGAACAATCACCAATGAGTAAAGCGAAATTTAGCTGCGTGTACATAGTATGTATAATATTTATTCTTGAAAACGTTTGAATTCATGTTTTAAATAAATAATTTAGAAATATCCTAAAATTTGCGTTTGTGACTGCTCAAATTAATTGTGCAAGTTATAAGTATAGCTACATAAATGCAATAAATTTGATCTAGCATTTTATTTAAGTACATATTTTAAAGCGTGAACCTTTTCAAAAGGCCAGTTGCAACCAACGAAACATCTATCTCATCATTCAATATTTCCTTTAAAACGAACAAGATTATGTTCGCGGTATTATATTTTTACATAGCTTTAGATAAAAAATTATATTGAAGATTTTGTACGCGGAAGGGGTCAAGATTGAATGACTTTACTGATTCAGCAAGTTTTATCGTCTATGGAAAGGAAGAAGAAAGTTTTAAATAGAAATATGAAGAGCCCCGATGAAGCAAAAATATTACTTTTCTTACGCTAAGGTTCGTAGTTGTACATATATTTTTTGTTTCTCTTGGTAAAATTATTATAATAATATTAATTATTTTCAAAAAAATGTCATAGAACATGGTTTCAATCGCAATCGATTTACTCGTATTAAGATTTCTATACATGTAAAATATTTTCTTAAAGTACAATTACTCTTTTACAGTAGTAAATAATTTGTGTGAATAGCAATATTTTATTGTATGATTTTCTTCGAAGTGAACCTTTTTTAAATTAAAGGCTAAAATCAAACGATGTGGCAATGCAAGGCTGTACAATAAATGTAGGAAATAGAATGTAGACATAATTGTACTGTTAATTCTATCATTATAAATTATGCATGTAAAACGATATTCTAACTACTGTATTGAGTTTCTTGTTTTACTGCAACGAATAAAGCAATCATTCTTTACAAGATAAAAGACATTCCTGCCAAACAAATGGAGGAAATAAACATTTATCATATACCTATGCAAAAAAACTGACTCCTCCATAATTTTTCAATATTAAACTTTTGTGAACGATGCTGCTGCACAATCTTTATCCCTTTTGGTCAACTAAATTAGATTTGAGACTCCCCACATGAAATGCTAAATATCAACTGGAGAAGATCAACACGCACATATTTGTACCATTTATTGTTTATCAAACCATCAATCAAAAGCATTACGCATGTATTATTAATCAGACGAATCGTATACAATGAAAACTTTGAGTCTGCTGCTGGCGAACAATGCGGAACAGAGTGTTTTTAATATTATTATATTATTATGTTCAATCAACAACATTTGTGTGGGTTGGAAAAGTTCGTAGGATGTGTGCATAGCAGAACATCAGATATTATTTTCTTGTGTGCTGCGTACATTACCTATACATAATTATGTACAAAGCGTACATCGCATCTCATCTCAGAAGAGGAGAAAAAAAACTAGTATGTTTATCTTATTGCTCAGAATGGGAAATCAGTAGAAAAAAAGGCCAATACTATGTATCGAAGCAGTAGGAGGCTCTCATCATCATTATCATCGACATCATGATTCTCATGAACAAAAAACCTTGATCACATTATGATAATTGATGATACGTCGTCTTTGTCAGATGTGCGCTTAAATGCACAAGAGTGACATCAGACATTGTTATTTTGTGTTAGAAAATTTGGCATAAAAAAATAATCAGTATTACAATTACGTGCAATGCAATTATTAATTCATAGTAATAAAAATAATAGAAGGAAAAAAAAACAGATTTTGTTGACACATTTGGCGGCACTGAAGACATGAAATGGTAACTTGTTTGATGTATGCATAACATTTCCCGTGTTTTTTAATGTAGAAACTACCAAACTTTTTTGTGAGATGTGAAAAGCTGATTCGAGTATATAACTTGAACAATATTTCGAAAATACATAATACACTTGCATTCTTACTACTAGTTTTATCGGTTGAGCATGTTTATCATGTCATGTGAAGAAAAAGTATATGGAAATAAGAATGTGGACACCAGAATATGTTTTTCTCGCTGACGAATATTATTAGAATGTGTAACCCTATTTGTCTTCGTACAAGATTGTTTGCGATTCAGGGAAATAATGTATGTAACTGTCAAAAAAACTTGCATGTAAGCATTACCTTTTTACATATGCATAATTGTGTCCATTGGATATGAATAGCAGCTGCAGTCACTCTCTTGAAAGGATACTACTTGAAACATTGACAGTTACAAAAACCTTTTGCTCAGTTTGCAATTTCATGTTTTCATGTTTATGTCCACGTTCCAGTTTTGCCGAAATATCATTCTCTATCTCATTATTACTCTGAGTGAACAGCCACCATCAGCCACTGTCTATTCTCCTTTTAATTGTTATTGGTAGACACTGCTGAACCGAAAAACTTTTAATATAATTTCAAGTAAATAGTAGATAGAGAAAAGCAAGGTATTGCCATAAATGAAAGGGGACTACAAAAGACTACTGTGAAACTGGAAGCCCAGGAAACGTTACTAGTTCTAGGGTTTCAGACTGGCGGTTGAGTTTAATTATCATAGAAAAGTACATATTAGGCGCATAATATGTGCATGCATGCATGACTTGAATCATTCACTTTTTACTAGACCGAATCAAGATGGCAATGACGACTAATATCATTATCGTTTCCTTAGACGAGTTTCTTAATAAATATTGTTGCTGTATAGCCTTAAAAAGGAGGATTCAGAAGGCATTGTGTGACTATATGGGTATCTTCTGTATCATGTTTGTTGGACATCATGGACAAAACGGAATAATGGGGTGCATTAGCACGGTGATGTATGCTCACGCTGGTCATCATTTTTTAACTACATTAGTAGCTATAATAAGTGACAGTGATTCTACCAATAATGTTGGAGGAACGGCCTGGTATCATGAATGAAAAAAAAATAAACGACTAGAGTTTTACCATATCTGGCACTTCATTATTACTTTAGTGGAGACAAACAAGGTTGCAAATTATTACAAATTATGACATCTCATGCACTCATAATTTACAGCACACTTCCATTAAAGGAATATATGATATCAATTTCACAACAAAATCTTGCAAACAAAAAAAATCAGATTAGAGAGGCTCGTGCGTAGACAAACTTTATCAAAGAGAGAAAATTACGTGATAATGATGCACTTTTTTGATGTTGAGATAATGACAAAGAGATGATTTTTAGTGGATAGTTTGTTATTTTGAACAATCCTTTTTTCAAAACATTTGCCATTATTATATTTTTTCACAAAATATGACAAAATGTACTTGTTACCTAGAGGAAATATCTACATTTCTACTGGCACACACTGTGTTCACTTAATAGTTGCACATCACGCATCATTTCAATTTCCCATTACCAGGATACACTCCTCAAAATAAGGGAATCGCAGCAATTAAATCAGAGCGTGCCTTAAACTGATACACATTTTTTCATTCAATTGAATGTAGGAACCAATGCGTCTAATTAGCTTCAAAACACATTTAAAAATTATGGTATGACTTCAACAGAAATCAAACGGAAGAAAAATTGAAAGCATGATGTTCCTTTGTTTTGACGCACATTCTTTCCTTGCTATTGCTATGTAAAATAATAATGCCGCTTAGAAGAAGACAGGAATGAATGAAAATCCGGATGCTTTATCACAGTCACTTTTACTGTCTCTTTCTTTTGGTAACATTCTCAAATATCATAGCAATGGAACGTACTTAAATAGTCTAGGTATTATACTTTCAATGAAAGCAAAACATTTGCGTATAGAGTTCGGCTCGGCTTAATGGCGTGAAGTAACGATGCAGTATATTCCTATTTAACTCATTTAAACGTGTTACATAATACCCCAAAAAAGACACCGTTTTCCATTCTTATTTCCTTCCAGCATAAAATTACCAGTGGCACACGTACTTACTCCCATTGTGGCCAGTACTCCCATAGTAGTTTGGTACGTAATATTATCCTGGAATGTTGAGCAGATAATATTGTTATTCTGTTCTTTACTCAGCTTCCAACCACTACCATTCCAATACAAAAGAAAAGGTAACAGAAGCCTCAGTGTATAAAATGATGATGATTATCATCATTGTAACATTTTTTTGATATTTTATACTGTGAATGAATAAGAAAACTTGAGCCATTCAAATGAATCTATTTATTGTATTGTTTACTATTATTGCACTGCTACATTGAAATCTGAGAAGGTGAATGAAGTTCAGCTCATGAAAAAGATCTTGTATCAGCTAACGTTGTGTATAAAATACACATACCTTAATTTACTGTTGCATATATCAATGGTGCACTGCACAACAGCAAGCAACTTAAAAAAGGTAAACGAAACATTCTTTTCTATTCTGGTATTCTATTTACAGCTTGTTTAGATTTTAAAGTTTGTTTATTCCAAATATTCTAATGGTTGTTCTTATAACACGAGTATTTGGCATTGTTTTCAAATTGAAGAAAAGGTAAGCTGAGTATAAAATGTTTTGCATACTTTATTCATTAGGGATCATCCATTTCGGGTAACAATCTGGAGAAAACTGATTAGCATAATAACATTAAATAGTAGCAAGTGGAAACTCGATAGAATAAAAAGGTGAGCCAAGAATTAAAATTTAAATAAAAAGAGCTCATTAACCAAATTTGATGAATGATCGCATATGACAGGTTACTTACATTTATTCTTTTCTTTTAATCTCAGCAGGTTTGTGTTCTAAAAAGCCATTAATTTTGCACATTACTACCACTTTTTAAAAAAAATCTACTTGATCATATCAAATACTTACTGCTTATTTTGCTCAGTCTTACTTATGATTCTCTTGTTCCTTGATCCTGTTTGCATTCGTTTAATTTGACAAAGAAAAGTCATCTGCATAATTTATTGATTCATGAGAACTACATGTTTTTAAAATGTGAACCGAAAGAATTAACACAGGTAGTATCAATTCGGATTCAAATTTTCATATTATAACTTGGAAGCCTGCCATACCATCATTCGTTACTCCCTGTTCTATCCTCCATGCTCAAATATAATTAAATTATCGCTCTACAGAGAAAAGTTTTCTTAGCCATGTAACTTGTAGAAGCACTCGTTAGAAACAAAGTCATCAAGCAGCATGTTCAAACTTGAACCAAGTGAGAATTAATTGTTTAAAAATTAAACAATCATGTTGTCACCTGTGACCGGAATGTGCTCATTTTGAAACAGGGTACCTTTTATAGCTGGTACATACAAACAGTAATGAATTAAAAGTTTTGTCGACATGCACTGTTTTATACTTTACCAATAATTTATGCTGTCAGCACTATCAATGTAAATATTTCTGTTATTAAACACACAGAGACCAATTAACTTTTCCAAAAGTCCAGTTGATCCAATAAAGGTTAGGAAAAAAATTCGACCAATTTTTGATATCTCACTGGAGGCAAGCTTAACCCAGTCTTCACAAGATTTTCTCGTTAAGATATAAACATTCCTTTACACATTAGATGCAAACAAACATTTTACTCTTTTAAAAACCAGGATGTTGTCAGAGGATTGGATTGTATATACTTGTCGACTGTGCTCATAAGAGCATAAACCTATTATGGGATTGTAGACGACCTTTAGAAAAGTATGCAAGTTTACTCTGTCCACATTATATCAAATATATACACAACTGTACACAAACTTATTGACGTAACCTGAGGTAACTTTACACTTCTTGGATCTACATTACACTCATGGAGCCGCTAACAATATAGATTGAACTTAATCGTTTTAATAAATCTCCTGTTACGATGTGTCCGGCACATTTATTTTATCCTGGCTATGCTCAACCTTGATTTATACTTACCACCACCACCACAATTCACTTGTTTCCAGTGCACTCACACAATAAACAACTTACCTAAAAAATAAAGCAAATATATATGTATAAGTTTTAAACAAGTCCGGGTTAAGCATTATCGTTATCTTTAACGTTTTTATTATAAGAACGTACTTTTGAACACAGCCGTTATTGTCAGCCTTTCTTGTCTCTGTCATCGTTGGAACGCGTAAAAACTGCATAGCAAGCTTGTGTAAAGAATTATTCAGGCATGTGAGCATTCACACGTTGCAAGGTGACTGGCCTACCACATACTCTAATTACTACATTCCATGTTCACCTGAATTGTTTCTCCTTTTAAACTCTACTGTTTGTTCATCTGTGAATAATGATGATTCCTTTGATTTTTGATGATTATTTAAAAAAAAATATATGTGGGGTGAGGAGTATATTGGGTGTGTTGCAGTATCTGATGAAGCACCACAACTAATATTATTATTAAACTGGCAAAATACAAATACAACTTCATATGTATGGAAAAAAGGTAAATGTAAAGGGACATGACATGATCTAAATGAAGCACATTATTTCAACGTGCTACTATATGAAACGACAATAACGTCTAGTCTATCAGGAATAAGAATCATTTCATTGTTAACAATCTAATGATAGAGTTCGATTATATTCCATTCTTGTCGTTAAATTTTCTAAACGTCTTTTTTTTCTTCCAATTCCCTGCCTGAAGAGTACCGCATGATTAAGACACTTTCAAAAGGAGATGTCATTGTTTTCTCTATTTTTTTTGCTCTGCCTCCGTGTGTGTGTGAAAGGACCTCACGGGAGATGCTAAGCTTTTCCTCCAAATCAGGTCAGAAAGGCTAGTAGATTTTCGGAGATATAGAAAGCGGATTTTCATCGTCTTCCAACATTATTCCCTACTTACCCTCGAATCAAAACAAAAATTTTAAACCAGTGTCAAACAATGCGGCATAGCATACAGAAGAACATTAACTTGTCTGTATTCCGGAAACTTTTATTTGGTGTACTTATATATACGTTCTATCACGCATGAAAGTTTTAATTCCAGCTGGATATTAAAATATCCATCTACATAACTACACACACTCAGCCATATCAAAAACTGTTTTTCAGACCTGCAATGTACCAGTTATTTTAAGTGTGTCCTCCTGAAAATAACTGCTGTGATGATGGTATTGTTTTTTTTAGGTTAAACTAGTTAGTTTACTTGCTCACCAATCAATTTGGTCAAAGGAACAAGTGAAATGTTTGTGATGGAGAGGAATAAAGGGTATAAGAATTGAGAGATACAATGGAACAAGAAAAGGGTTCCTTCTACTTGTCTTGTTTTTTTTTACATATCAGACAGTCCTCCTCATATATTACACTTACGCTCATTATCCATTTTCTATCGCTCTCACCTCCACTTTGAATATACAAAAGTTATATTTATAACAGAGAATAAAACGGCTTATAATAATATTTCTTTAAAGACATTCACAGCATTCAACAGTTCTCCTTCCGATTTCCAATGTTTATTTGACATGAGACATCTTGGAGCGATGTACTTTTGAGATAATCATTACGTGGAAGAATGACTTTATTATTTTCTTCCAAAATCATTATTATTACAACACCACCGCACACAAACACTACAAATGCAGTGCAAGAAGTTTTTTTTTAAACTTGGTTTGAAGAGATGCATGATTGCTAACAGACGAGAACATCATAAACGTTGTAATACAATTGATAAGGGCGCCAGCATCTCAGTCTGAAAATCTCTCCGGATAGGACTGTCGAATCAATTAGCACGATAGATGATATTTTATTTGCTTTGTTTACAGCAAGAGTACTGAATTTGGCGAAGGCTATTTCTGAGTTGGAATGAAAACATTTGTTACTTTAAGTTCAACTTAAATTTTCTTTCCTGACATACACGATATAAAGTTGTTGATATTTTATTTGTTTAGTAAAGTCCGTTCTATGTAGTACCGTACTTATTTTTTCAACTTCTCTAAAACCCATAATTAGAAAATTTTCCCTAAAATCATTGGAAATGGTAGACGTCCTAAATCATCATTTTGTAGAAGTGTGGTTCCACATAATTTAAAATATTACTGGATTGTTTCTCATTAATTCTTTCGCATCATAAAAAGAATATTTTGTAAGTATGCGTGCAGATATTATGTATATGGACGTCCTTTTTTATTGTAGCTGAGAATAGAATCTAGACATTTTCTGCATGATAATAGTTGACGGTATCAATCAAGCCAAGTGAAAAATTTGACTTGTGTGCGTGGTAAAATTTATGTGTCTTTGTAAGCAGTGAATTGAAATGCTATTATTCATATGCACTTATTTTCATTCAAAGCAAATAGTAATGGTAAAAAATCAAGTTGGTATATGACGAAAGCACTTCACCAAAAAAGAGAAAAATGCTTGGTTTGTACAAGCGCAGCTCATTAAGACACTAACAAATGAATAAAGCCGAACGCTGTCAAAATATTTACATTGGATGATTTTATGAAAGAAAAAATTGAAAACAAAAGGGCTTTTTATTCTCTACTGGAATTGATGATGATCGTATGGTCAACATAGTAGTAGTAATAGTAATAATAATACACACATATTTCGTTGTATGCTTCACACTCCTTGATGAAGAAGCTCTGCGATGTCGATCCAAAGATAAAAACTAGCACAAGTTGGTAACTGGTGGAAAGGGAAACTCCCGGTTCATTTGTTTAGTGGAGTATTATTATTTAGAGTGAAGTCGGAGAGATGAGACCAGCCCAAAAATTATTGATATTCAAAATGCAAGAATTGATTCGTGATTGAAACCTTACACTGAAAACAATAATAATAGTAATAATAACATTTCAGTTAATATTAGTGTTTACTTATAGAACTTCAGGGTGTTGTAAAACGTCAATAATAAGATTGTTTTGTAGTTGCTCTGGCTTCCAGTAGTGAATTGTCTTAGATTTGATTACTTAACAAATTTATGCATGGTGCATTCAATGTTTGATATGGTAAGGAATTCCAGGTAGCCAAATTAGTCGTATAATATGCTCCACATCTTTTCCATCAGAACAATAACCAAATATAATATTGCAAAACGAATTCCAAAAAATTGGTAAAAAAAAGTATTTTTAAATAAATTTTTTTATTGCACCACAGGGGAACATATTACGTCGCAATATCGCAAAATAGTAGACCAGCATACTCTGACAGTTTCCATTTTCTTGTCTTATTTTACTCTAATGACGAGTTAGGTAACATGAAGGCAAAAGTGGTTGGAAAAAGTAGACACAATAGTGTAAAGCAGTAGAAAGGCCTCAACCCTTTTGAAGTGAGCATGAATGAATGTATTTATTATTATAGATCAGCGGGGACTTTTTCTTAAAGCTGTCAGCTCGGCACGCGGCCTATTAAAAGCTGGCTAAGAAGCTCGTTTCCTGCAGGGTCATAATGAGGATAATAATCAACATTAACATTTACAACAACGCAAGGCTACTAGTAGAGAGGGCTCAGTACCCTCTTCTTCAGCCTAAGCATACATGCATGCAATGTTACATGAAAAGATGGAATGGAAAAGGAGTTCACAATAAGTTGTCAAAACGTGTTATATAAGCATGGATAAAAGCACTTATGTGAATAATACAAGAAGTGATTATATTCGAAACTAATATTATTAAAAAAATAACGATGATAAGAGGGATGAAAAGATAAGTCTGGTTACCTACTCATTTTATGTATATATACATATGTTTTACTTTTTTGGTCAGGCTGTTTTTTCCAAGGGCTTTGAAGAAGTGAAAAACGATGTAAGAAGATGTAGTAGGGAACATGCAAATTACAAGGGAGACTGATGCTGAGCATTGTTGCCTCGTAATTGCCTCATCGTACCCCATCCCAATGAAGTCAAAGTATTTTTGGGTTTAAACAATGATGAGAAATGAGCAGTTCCCTGATGCTAGATAATAATGACGGTGGTGCCCTGATAGTCGTTCATCTTTGACATTGTAATGGTTAAACTATAGTTGCCGATTCCTAGGGTAATTTCGATAAAAGAATTTTCATATCAGATGTCTGATTATGTTCACTTATGAAAAACTGTTTATAACACCGATGCTGAAAACAATAGGAGAGAACAAAAAGAAGCAATATACAGTCGAATCTGTCTATTAAAGGTAACCCCATAAAAGGCTATCGCTATTAAAGGCAGTTTTCTTGTCGCCCGGATTTCGAGGTAGGGAAATGCGTGTATAAGTGTGGCTT
>JAHZMZ010004609.1:0-16588 GCA_027743805.1 Lepidocyrtoides sp. E14
GAGAAAAGAGAAAAAACAGAGTAAGGCATCGTTATCGAATCTCGTGATGAGCAAATAAGCTGGGAGAGGCGATAGGAGCCTTACCAGAAAACACATTTTTTAAGAGAAAACGTAGAAATGAGAGAAAGTGTGGGATAGAAAAGAAATGTACATAGATGAAGAAAGAAGAGAGAAAAAACGGAAAGACCGTCTGGCCACTTTTCTTATATCAGAGTCCATTCACGAAAACAACACGGAATAGCGGGGAAGAAGTGAAAATGAAATAAATTTTGAGAACATTTTTTTATTTATTCTTCTTGTGTCGTTCAAGTTGACCTTTACCTGATTCCTTGATAGTATTACACAAATAATAAATAAAAGGAATACGACACTAAGTGAAGGTAAAACTCTGGCCTCTATTGTGTTTCCAGTGTTTTTTTTCAAAATCGTAAAACCAAAGTGGTAACCACTTAATATATCCATGCATATTTTTAAGACTTTATAAAATTTCAAAGCTTGTACGTAAATACAGTAAGCAAAAAATAAACATTCGTTAATGTATTCATTCAAGGTGACTCGTTTTCAAAAGAAAATTATTAAAATTCTGCTTCTGCTGCCAGTTAAATGTATTGACGAGATAGTCTGGGGCTATTAAAACTGACTCAGCCGGGGAAAAAAAAGTTTTTCCGAAAATATTATGCGCAATGTTATTAAATAGTTAAGTGTGTTATCTGTGCTAAGTGTTTTTTCCTTTTCTCCAGATATCCTCTTAATGGACGTTTCCTGTGTAATATTATTCTTATTATGCATGTAGCTGAACAAGTAACTTCTACTCTAATACTCGTTTACTGACTCAATTCAGAATTCCATTCAGCAACTTTGAGAATGTTTGTGTATGAGCATAAAGGGAAGTTTCTGGCAAGCGTACAATTTTACTGTAGGAAGGAAAGAGCATACTACTACTACAGCACGTAATATTTAAGATGACAATTTTTCACCTATTGCAAATGAGAACGAGTTAAAAAGAAACCCTCGTCTGTGGAGCGAAAGAGAACACTCTGAGCTGCCTATGTGATAAAGGAACGCTACGAATGTCTAGCCATTTGCTACATACATACTACATACATCTTCTACTACTACACCAAAGCATATATTTATATTTGTTGATTACATTTCAAAATTTAAAAACACATTTCATCGCATTACGTTTTTTTTTAAAAAAAAAACATACAATTTTTCCTTTGTTGTTTGTTATTGCACTTTGAAAGGAGCATATAAAAAGCTAACAAGAAAACCATTCATGTTTCAACTGAAGGCATACATTGCTATTGTTATTATTGTTATTACTATTAGTGTCTCCTTTGCGCCTTAAATGTGACAAGGGTTTCCCTTCAATTGTTGTTAAAGATTTGTGTATTCACCGTGATGCAACTTGCTCATAATCTTATGTGTACTTGTTGTTGTATACTCAGGAAAACGTTGTCGTCTTCTAACATATTTTCGCAAGCCCACCACTTTAAAACCTTATGATAAATTGTAGAAGCCATGTGTACAAAAAATATATTTAAAAAATTATATCTAATTGCCACGCATCAACCTGCATGCTGATTCCAGAATAATTTTTCAGTCATCAAAAGAGAAAAAAATCATCAATATTAGTATTATTATTATTATCAACACATTTAGAACTGAGTAAATTATTTACCTTTCCAAAAAATTACAAATGCTAAATTCCGTTAAGAAAATAACCTTATCTAAGGATTGTTGCTATTGACATAGAATATTACATAGGTACTTTTATTACAGAGTGGTAGGTCATTTTTAACTAATTTGTAAAACTTGTCAACACTTCATCAGCATCCGTCTTCACACTCTAAATGTATGCATAACAATAACTATAAAAACTATCGTTGATAGATGCATAGTACACCATATTATTATAATTATTATTATAAATAAATATACATATTATATGCATCTTCTATAACATTAGCTTTGTCATAACAAAGTAAAAAATTTACAAGGCTTAGCAAGAGAAAGTGTAGGCTATTCTTCCAGTACACTTACTAATTGGTCATTAGGAATTGTGCGCGAGTGTAAATACATATTATTGTTTCTACAATTTCGAGCTGTATCTGTCGTTACGGAAAAAAATCATGATCACCAACAGTGTCCTCATTTTTATGACGTCCACGCTGATGTGCATCAGCACCTCCGCCTCATCTGCTCTTTTCTCAGGTTACAATCACAAATCTTTTAAAATTCAAAAACATAACTTTTATTAACTGCACTATTGATTTAAACCCAAGACTTACTCTGACATTTTCATGAATTGATTTTTAGTTTTGGACAAAATGAACAAAAAATCATTTTTAAAAAAAATAACCCATTCATGAAAAATAACTTTATATTCACCGGTCCCAGTTACAAAAATTACTGTAGCAGATAATTTCTGTATTGCTTGTGTGTTTTTCTGAGGCTATATTATTCATAAATTGTCCATTTCATTGGTCAAAACATGTTTTTATCATTTACATACGTCAAATAATGACAAAATGTCAATTCCTCTTGGTAATTATTATTTTTATTGAAAACACAATTAATTTTTTGCCCAGTTATTTATGCAGGAAAAAAAATGTTTAGAAATTTTTACTGTGGACGTTTGGATTGACTTGTTTATGAAAAACTAATTGCACTTGCTTGCACACAAATTCCCCCTTGACACACTTTTATCAATAAGTGGCACTTAAGTTTGGGTAAAAATGTGATTAAAGCAAAACAACCGAGACCTCCGGAATTTTATCTTTAAAGAGCTCTTCATACCATTTTTGACATCAAGTATTCATCACAAAGAGACAGTAACATTCCTTCACTGACATACACACAGTCATACTTGCTGATTGACCCCAAAGTAAACTGTTTGTCGATGACAATGTTGCCAATCGCCTGACTTTGCATAACACGATTTTCCACTACAGAAACCATTATCCGTCCAAAGAATAGACATAATTCGATAATAAAAAACATACAAACAGTGGAGCATTAGTTTGCGTTGTTGCGTAACCAAATAAATTGCTACGTTTTCAGTATGCCCTTAGAGAATCGTACTTTAAAAACATATAAAATGCTTCATACCGTTTAAATAAATAATGGATAAAAGCAGTAGTAAATGGACAAGTTTATGTCAATTTTCAGAGTAGGCAGCAGAAGCTTTCAAATATCCGATTCCGCCCCCCTCATTTTTCATTCTTTTACCAGTTTAGCACACACACAAAATATACCAAACCATCCAAGAAAACAAACTTTCTCTTCTGGAAAGTGTGTACACAAGTCTGTGTGGGAGAAAGGATGTAAAATTTTACACACCAGTTAACAGAGAAAGAAGACACGTTAAAGTAATGAAGCAAACCAAACAGAAGTTGGAGACGTATCCTTCCTTACAAACAAAACAAAAACAAATAACAGACAAGTTACGTATGAGTGACCATTGAGCAGTAGAAGAAGAAATAAAAAACTGGACAAGCATGCATTCCATATAGACGCCATTTGACTCACGCAAGTTTTAAGAGTAAAAGGAACCAGCTTAACACTGACTACTTCCTCTATTTGTTTGCAGAAAGCTCAACGAATAAAAGTGCGGAGTCACACACGCCATCAGCAGATAATTTGCAATACAAACTTGAAAACATTCGAAATCGTGCCATTGAGTGGCTACAGACCAAACGGACGGAGGAATATGGTTGGCCGTCAGGTGATACGGCCAGAGTTGTCATTGCGCTAGCTTCCGTTGTTAAAGATTGGCCTGCCAAGAATGACCTAGAAGCTAGACTAATTGTTAAACAGTTAGAAATAGAACTTCTAGAGAAATTACTAAGGTTAGTTGATTACTTATTTACCTACTAATATTATATGTTTACTGTCTTTTTCCCTACTTTACGAATCTCAAAAAAACATGTTTTCCATCTTCTATCATTCCATTACAATTATATGCTTCCGTGCCGCATCTTAAAGTCGCTCTAAATCAGTTTTTTAAAAGAGAAAGTCAGCATGAAAAGAGAATCTTTTTTAATAACAAAATGGGTACATGCAAACTTTGTTTGCCTTACGGGTAAAGTAAGCTTACTTATAAAAGGATTGTAGAACATTTTATAATTTATAATGTTTTTGTTATTCATATTCATGACGGGCTATTTTTGCTATTAACGTCAGCAGTAACAATTACAGTTCATAACCGCCACGAGCCTTGGCGTGATATCTAGCCAGTATAAAATGCCACACTTGCCTTCAGGAATATTAGTATATTACAGCAGCATTGTAGCTGTCTAGAGTCTAGAAAATTGAGCACGCCATCAGAAAAAAAAGTTGTGAAACGGTCAAGGCGGAAGTAGGCATATATACTAATTTACTATGTGACTCTGCTCCCACCAGGACAAAATAACTGCCGAAAAAGTCAACGCTCGCATTAGCAAGTTTGACATTATTTACTTTCTAAAAAACCAAAACGATTGATGATGATGAAATCCCAAAGGAAAAAACTAAATTCTGAAGTTTACTAGAAATAAGACAAAGCAAAAAGATGTTGACACTGGATATTATAATAATATGAATAGCAGTAGTAGCAATTTTTGTGGTGTGATGGAATTATTATCTATCTAGTCACGCAAGATATAGGTAAATTAGACATGTTTCAATACATTTACTTTTTTTCCAATCTGAATAATAACTTCACCCTTTTCATTATATGAAAGTAGTTTTCGTCTATATCTCAAAATTGTGCATGAAAATAGGCTGCTGTCGCATTTCTTTAATCTCTAAGGACTTTGTGGAATGGGGACAATTTTTTCCTATTTTGTGAAAACAACCATGCATCAAAAACTCATAACCATAAGTAGACAAGGCATCGAAAAAAACCGTCCGCATTGTTGAAGAATTCTCGGTTACTTCCCAGCAAAATTTGGGGTAACATTAACAGTCTTTGAATTTGCTCGTCCATCCGTTGCTAATGCTTACTATCATGAAACCTAACCGATGTGCATAGTTCCATTGTGCCAAGTCGATTTTTACAACTCACTTATGACTTTGAGCCTCAAATAGATAGAGAGTGAGTGTCAGGGGTTCCTAATCCCGTGCCATGTTTTACAGTACTAAACGAATTCATGATTAAGACAAAAGATTTGTTGGATCGAGAAATGCGCTGATACTAACGATGAAATGTTCGGCTTACAAACTTGGTGTTACGGAGACGGCTAAAGGGAGAGAATAGGAAAATACTATTAATATAATATAAAGCATGTTAAGTATGCATGCGATGAATTATTGATATGATGATATTATCTTTTAATGAAGGTAAGACTTGAGAATGATTACTGCCAACCAAAACTATTGCACTTCAACTTTTTCTCATGGAAAGTTTTCGGATTGTCGTGATCCCTAAATCGTTAGAACACTTATTTTAAGCTTGTGCTTCTGAATACAATTCAAAAGCTGAAATCGTAAAAAATTAATAAAATAAAAAAAAAACAAATGTGTCCTCTGCCTTTTTTTGTTAAATAGAAATGTATCTATCAAGCATAATCAATAGACATGACGGTTAATATATATACATTTATAATTTGCTTAAATACAGAAATGGTAATATGCAAGCCGGAGTCAGAATAATGCATGAAAATCTAGGAAATAATAATGGAATGAATAATGCTATTATTATAAACGTGCTTCAATACTTGAATAATAATAATAGTTATGTGGCAAAGGCAGAGACGAATTTGGGTCGCCAAAAAATTCCATGTCGCTTGGAAAAACTGTTAGTATGGTTAAAATGTTTTCCATTTTTTTTTCATTTTTGTGTGATAAAAATTGCAATGCTACGAATTCAATTCACTATTATGTTATCACAATCATTTATGTAAGAAGTAAGAATCTAACTCGGGACATTTATAATGCAACAATTATTGAGCACAGCAGCAACGGGGTGTAGAAAGTAGAGATGTACGAGCATATTATAGAATAATAAATTTTGCATAACCGCTGGGATTATTGTAAATGTCATGTGCCCAAGTGTGAAGGCAGGCGAGGCAGCAATAAAGAAAGTGGCATACTAAAATTATTTGGATTACCATTGTACTATTATGTTTTCCCCTTTGTGACTCATCATTGTGGTGACGATGGTATACTATTAAAAATGTAGCATGGAATGCAGTAAGTCGTTGACATTTAAGGATGATATTTAGTGCAGTGAACTGTAGCGATACAATTGCTTTTCACCATGAAGCCATTGTATTTAATATTTTTCTGGAACGGAAAGCCATGGATTCAGTTTTTTTGACATTTTGCCATACTGCGCGAGTAGCCAAGAGTATACGAATATGTTATGTATTTAGTACGTTGATAAATCCACTGGTTTCCATAGATAAATCTAAATAGTTTTGAATAGCTAGATGTATTTCCAGTGTGGAATAGTCTGACATGCTGTTATCAGTATATACATAGGTTAGGTTCATTTTAGTGTGGCTTAGTAGAATACCATATTATCTATCTTTAAAAAAATGTAACCGTATCAGGCTGACGTTATAAAAGATATGAAAAACACATTTAAAAAAAGTATTTTTATTATTACAGCATAGGACTTGAACAATAGTCTTTTTGACTTTGAAGGTTGTATGTATGAATGTGATGAATAGTTTATCAGTATTGAAGTTTGTATTTTTTCATGTTTTCTAGCAAGGACACTGTACCAATAACACCAGCAGATGTATGTTACTATGCATTAGCTCTAAGTGGTTCGTGTGGCGATCCTCATAATTTCCATGGGCACAACTTAATCGGTAAGTTGTTTGACAACACTTTTTAACTCATGCGATTCGTATACATTGGCTATCGAGCAAACCAATGTCATTTTGAAATCGTATGAATGTACAAAATATACCATATTTTTAAAATGTTTGTTACTTCATATTGATTTTACTGTCCAGCCCGGTAATGGCATGAATAGGTGGAGGATGAGATGATGATAGAGGACAGAATGGAGGTTTTAATAGTTTTGTACTGTCACTGTGTTTAATTACTAGTGTCTCTAGAGAAACATCATGAAGACGTTGACTACCCAGGCTACCCAACAGCATTCGGTTACGCGTTCACAACTCTTGTATCCTGTCTTAGTGGTACACACCTTCATAAGCATCAGACTCGACATTTGCTCCATCTTGCAGGAGACGACTCGTCATCCTCAGGAAGATTGTATTCCATTGGTATGCCTAACTATTGTTGACTTGAACTAAACTGTATAGGCAACTAGACCAGTGCATGTTATCATTTATTATTAGTTTGCTTTTAGTCCTAACCCCCTAAACCATCAACCGCAGATACTGACCCCGATCTCATGAAAGGAGCAAGTATTGAGCACGATGTTATCTTGGAATATATGTAGAAGAAAATTTAATTTTTCACACTTTGTTAATTAAAATGATGTACTCTACCAATTTCAATGTGCATACCTTGAGTTTGCGTCGGTATAGGATGAGCTCAGGAGAGAACGTAAGTGGCCCTATTGACTTTAATTTTCTCCTTGCCTGTGGACGTACATGATTACCTATGTATGTGTAGTGTATGCATGAATTGAGGTGGTATTATTATTAGCATCCTCAGAGAGAGATTCAGCTTTTGGGAGGCGGGAGGAAGATAGGAAAGGCGGAAATGGGAAATGTGGGGGTAATGAAGCACACATAGGAAGATTATATGTGTTTGCTTGAGTTGGCCGGAAATGATGTTTTCCACTCGCTTTAGAGCCAATTTCATTTCTCGTTGGAGAGGGGAGTATGGAATGTAACAACTCGTCGCTAGTTCGTTTTTACATTCCATTACTTTCATGCATGCACCTAGCTAGCAATAATCTACGTGTTTGTGTGTGTTCGTTTAGATTATAACATGTCTGTAGACATATGCCCACGGTTATTTACCGCAGGGTGTGTAGCAGAGGTGAAAATTTAGTTGAGACTGATATGCTAGGATAAATGACTACCCAGTGCTCACTTCAAGAAAAAAAAACATGTTTCATTCAACGTAATATCATCATCCTAAAGTGGCGAAAATAACAACTTTTTCACCCAGTCTTCCTGTATACCTGGTTAAAGTGAAATGCCTGAGGACCACTGTGTGCTGTGTGTATTACATTTTAGATGCTCCTTTCATGGGATATTGGTATATTATTTCATTATTTTCTCTTATTTGCCTGGCGTGTATCCATTTTGTGAGATACATTTTTCATTTCGTTGTTGAGCAAAAACACAGCTCACCCCACCACATTTTTTTTTACTTTCACCTCTATTATTAGCATACTTTCTCAACACGTAAAATGCCTCTTTTTACTGCATGCTACACTGCATTTGTAATGTTTTGCAGACACGAGAGCCACGGCATTGATAGCTCTGGAGTGTATACGTAATCGGAAAACGAGTGACTTCCTGAGTCGGCACATCATACAACCGATGCATGCAATCAGTAAACTGCAGTTGGAGGATGGAACCTTTGGGAATTTACATACTACTGCATTGGCCGTCCAGGTTTGTTGTGCTCTTCTTTCTCTTTGTTAACTTCGTTAACTATTTACTAGAAACGGACATGTATTATATATGCACGAGGCTATTTTCAGACTTCTTGGTTCTTATCAGGAGCAAGAATATTATTAATACTTAATACAGGTGTTCCTTTATCACTGGTCCTGTCTAAAGTAAAAAAAAATAACAATTCTGGTGCAGGCTTTTGCGTTATTTAATTCGATTTTCTTTCGTCCTTATCGTGAGCGCGAGCATAAAGGTCGAAGGTAAAGAAAGAGAAAATAGAGTTAAAACACGCCAGATGTAGTAGGGAAGCGTAGGTACCTTGTCATTGGTTATCGACTACTATACAGTCATGATTACAAATGTCTCGTGGGAAGTTTGAGAGAAACATGAAATTGATGTGGTCACATTGAAACCACATTAAGCAAACCGTTATCAGCAAACAGGCTACTAAAAATAGTCTCGGCTTTGTTTACGTTGTCCGTGAATTTACATAACATGTAAGCTACATGTAAGCATTTGATTGCCCTTTGTCATGCACTCTTGCGTTTTCCCTTCAGTGTGTTGAAGATGCATAGAGTTTTGGATGAGAATGAACAACTTATCCTTGTTCCTCATCCGATTTTATGAAGACTGATAAGTGACACGGTATATCAGATCTACCTTCACGCTATTACTACGGGCAGGGTTACCTTCATAGTATGCGCCGTTTTATTGACTGTGACAGTTTTGGTTATGTGACATTTTGAATGATTTCTTACACCGATCAATTTCTCTTGGCATATTGCAGGCCTTATCTGGTTTTCACGGAGCTGAAATCAACTGGAATAAATCGGCTGCAGTGCATGCTCTTGAGTCACTTCAGGAAGCTAATGGATCCTTCCTGGACAACCCACGTGAGACAGTCGACGCCGTGATTGCCACATCTGCCTTATTAAATGGTATGGGTATCCTCGGAATAAGGAAAGGGCATTGCAAAAGCGCTCGACACAGAAACAAGCATAGAAGTGCATCATCGTCATCTGAGGACGATCCGGTGATGTTCAACGTTCAAAATAGCATCGACGAAGACATTACGTTTCATACAAAACTCAATGAAGTTAGACCAATGACAACGGTGGGAACTGGGAAAGACAGCCAGTCTTCCCAAAAAGTTACCCATGTTGAACCTAGTGATCAAATGAAAGTAAGCGTGAATGATATGCAGAGTGAAGTTGATAGTGGGAAGAATTCCAGTGTTGACCACGAGTTGTTAGAGACAAAACCCCAGGACAAGGTGGACTCATCGGATAATTTAAAGAATCTAAAACATGATGTTAATGTTACGTACTGGCTTTGGATTGGACCTGATCCGGCAACTGCAGAGAAACACAACATGTCGTTGAGAATAGAAACTAATGCTACGTTCTACGCTGTCATGCAGAAAGCAGCGTCTCTCAATCACAAATTCTCGTAAGTGTTTCATCAAGTAAATCCATAGTGATCACATGTATTTCAACTCTCATTAAATTACTCTACTCATTTACCCAACCGTGCCTGACTAGAAAACAAAAAAAAAATCGAAATAATGCGTGCACACGCTTACACTGCTCTAACCGTGAGCGACAGCTACAGTGATTCTGAGTTCGAGTAAAAAAAAAGTTGACAGAATACATGTGGTCGCTGTCATGCATGGAGGGGTCTATTAGCTCTCATGATCACCAGATATAAAACATACAACGAGTACTATTTTTATGTCTTTTTCTACCTTGATCCCTGTTGAGATCACACTTAGTAAACAAAACTTCCTTTCTTGTTGGCTTGAATGTTTCCAGGTTTGAGTCAACAGTATGGCCTAATGGTCACTACGTGCACACAATTTCCAGTCATAAAGAAGAACCTGTTAAGTACCATTACTGGTTATTGTACCGTCTTAACTCAAATCCAACTCCATTAGCTCCACCATCCAACTCATTCGTGGCTCCTGCTGGTAAGTAGCAACTTTTCAATTAAACGTTACAACTATACACATTTTCATGCACACAGTAAAAGTAGCAAGTAGTGCCAGCTCACTGGCAACATGGCTTGTCGCAAAGTAACAAAAAAATCTAATAATATTTTTCAACAAAGTCATTTCATATCACTCTTCTCTTTTCTTTTCGCTTTCCACTTTGCAGGAGTGGACGATTTGAGAGTTGCAGATGGACAAGTTTATCTCTTCTGGTTTAAGAAGATTTAAACTAAAGACTGAAAATTTTAGTATTGAACGGATATTTTACCATTAATATTATCTTTTTTCCGTTGACCACAAGCAGTCATTTTTTTTTTCTTCTTCATATTATTCCTCACTAATAATGACATCTCTACATGTATTATGTCAAATCAAAATATTTTTAAGTTGAATTATGTACTCCATCACCCGTCGGTTCTGTGACACTTTTAACAACACACAAATCTGGCAGAGAAAAAAAATGTGGAAAAAATTTGCTGTAAAGATTTTGTTTTTGATATTTTCAAAAGAAAAATTGTAGCATATTTCATATTTTACTATACAATAATTAAAGAAAGGAATGAAATTGCCATCATTCATGACAACAGGCTAATTGTTAACTACTAATCATGCCGTTACTTTTTCTCTACAATCATCATTTTGATTTAGTATTCCTAATAATTTTGACGATGTACTCAATTAACTGACATTTACGATTTAGAAGAGATGCGTAGTAGAAAGACATTATTATAATTATCGGATTCCCAATAAAGCCGTTTATGATTTAAGGTAGTTGGTGATAATATATACTCCTGTATTTACCATTATTGCAAACTGTATCATTATGGAGGTAATGTCAGGTAAATAGAAACGTAGATTTTAAACGAATTTTCCAAACAATAGAAAGACAAAGACTCATATTGATTCTAGAAAACCGCGAAAAAGGTAACATACTTAGACAAACGGGAAACATTTTAGAGAATAACGTAAAAAACGGAAATGCATGTAACTCGTATACCTGCTTCTTAACAATTAAAAATTTCGCCTACATACTTATAAAAGTTTATGAGAACTGCTATATTCTTGTGTGTAATTGCACACGCTACATGCTTACACGCGATAAGCGTAAATTTTTGTATGCCACTTGAATTAAATCATCAATTGTCAATCAAATGCTGCTGCATTTTGTAGTTTATTTTGTTATTATGCAAAAAAAACACTTGTAGCATGTCTCTGAGGTTTAAAATTTTACCATGAAAACAGTCATTGTTTCAAGTTAAAAAATGGGGAATTGTATTTTGTAGGTAAATTCTCGCTATAAGCATCCTTCTAGTGAATAGTATACTTTAGTAGTAAGCTCCGCATTTAATTGAAAATTGAGTACTAAACTATGCATGTATATATGTGTGCGGTATTTAAAGCTGAGGAAGTGGGCGCATTGTATTTTTCAATAAAAGTTGCACATGCCTACAATATATTTTTTCGTGTCTTGAAACAATATCTACAGGTTTTCGCCTCGTACAAAAATGTAATTTAGTAGTGATTAACCATAATTTGCAGAGACATACAAACATAACTCAGCAAAATCACTTATTCAACAAAGAAAAATTATCTATCATCAGGATCCGCTTCTGAAACAATTACTACTACACATGCACAGATTTTAGGAGAAAAAAAAGTTTACAGAGAAAATTATATAGTTTTTATAGATTTGCTGGGGGGAAAAATATTGCTCCATGAAATCTGAAAATAATAACAACTAATCAATAAATTATTATTATATTACTGTTGATATCTATGCATAAATATTAAAAAAGAAAATCAGGTCAATAAAATCTCTTTAAAAACAAAATGTTACCTAATCATTTATAGGCTTCAAGCCATTTATAACATTTACGAAGACACTGCATTATCATTACCAACCTCAACCTCTCTCCAGCTACAGACTAATATGTACTTCAGTTGTATTACCAGGAAGTATGAACAAACTAATAAAACAAATATTTACAAGTCTGCTTTCTGCTTATAAAAAAAATCTCAAGAATTACGAATGTACTTATAATTGTTATACCTATTGATAACGCAAACTTTTATTTAAAATGTTGTCAGAAATAGATGGATGGAAACAATTTCCGCAGTTAATTAGTTTACGAAGATTTATTAAAAAAGAGTATTATTACATACCTGTCCGTCATGTGAAAGAATGAATTATCTTTAGCATGTAATGTTGTTCTTATTTTACCTAAAATTCAGTTGCGTATAACTTCATACATCATACCACAAGTCTACAAGAAACCTACTCTATTGAAAACATTCATCAAAAAACAAGATACTAATTACAATATTGCTTTTACAAATTATCACATTGTTATCAATCAGAAATCACTAAGTAATAATATTTACCACTGCACAGCTAATTTACTTAAAAACAATCATTGCAAATTTATCATCGTCAAAACTAAATGACCGAATCTTATTATTATTGTCGTTACAATTATCCATTATAAACTACTACTTCAAGTCATTTGCTATTCATTAGTTAGCTAATTAGTTTAATTTTTAAAGAATTTATATAAAACAACTATTTAAAAAAATACATGAATCGAGTGCGTGTCCGTGTCAGTACTTAAAAGTTAATATAATTAATTGAAGTAATAATTGAAAATAAACCTCACGAAATGCACAATATATTATTACTAATGCGGACAAAAGTGCAATATTATTTTTGGCTACTCCTGTTGTTTTTAAGCAACCAATAGATTTGAAGTTAAAACTTCATTGCTACTTACCACTACTGCGAATGTAATCCAAAAGCGCGTTATATTTATTATCATTACTCTTATTATTCATACGAATCACTCACGACAGATATTTAGGTAAATATAAATTAATACGGTGTAAAGTATTATCCTGCGTGATACGATAAACAAAGTGAAAAAGAGCCTATTTAATCTTACCTAGTGAGTTGTACTGAACTCTGCGTAATATTTAGAATTATATTAAGTAAAAAAAATGACTAGATGTTTAAGGCCCTTGACATTGACATACTACACACTCAGAGATAATTTACAAAGATATCCAACGATCTGTCTGGAATATATACACTTTATACACAGAGCAGGACTAAAAGTATAACCGACTAACAGTTAGTAACTAGGCAGATTAGCAAGTGCATAACATAAATATTATACTCTATTTGCTCGTGGTCGTGCTGGACATGGTATTAGCAACTAGACTGTAAGAAATGAATACACATTGTTATTTTACAATAAAAGTGGAATAATCCAAAACAGATTTTAAAACTTTATTTACTTGAAAAACTACAGAAAAAATATAATATATACAGCTAGGTGGTACTTAATGTAAGTAAAAATAAGTACATTATATTCACTCATTCATATTATGCATATTAATATTTTATTAGGATGATGATGTTGATAAGTTCAGAGCTTGTAGCTGAAATATTTCTCAGATGTAGGCCAATACTTTGCAATCTGTTGTTTTAAAAGATATCTTTATAATTTCATTAAACCAATAATGGGAAAATGATTTTTTGTTTCTAAAACAGCATACTCCTAAAGAATATTTTAAAAAAAAACTTATTTAAACTAAAAATATTTTTAGTTTAAACTTTTTTCTATAGTGTTCCTCTTTTACTGTAAATTGAAACATGTCATCCAGAAGTGGGCTACCCTATGTTGTTCCAACATTTCCTTTTCACAGAGGTAAATTATTCATGTGGAATATATGATAACTGAATACTGAAAAGCTGTTTAGACTTGTTGAATAATATGCGCTTGCCAACAAACTTGAAACCAAAATGCCAATACGCATAACAGAAAAGAAAAAAAATATAGCGTAAGTACATAATTTATTTACACTTTACAAATCAAACATATTACATATATTTAGGTAGATAATACGAATAAAACTAATAATAATTATAACGATGACAGAGCTGACTACAGATCTAATTTTGCCTAAAATCATGATAAATAATGGTCTATAATAATAACTATGAATTATACCATTTAGTTCATAGAACTTATCGTTAATGACAGTTGTTCGAGGAGTAGTTTACAACGACAAGTTTATCATCATCAAACATGTGTGAGAAATAATAAAAATCATCGTGGAGACAGATAGGAGGTGTGAATTCACGATCATAAAACGACTTCATCAATGAGTTCCGTGTACATTTACTGTTATTTTTATCATAAAGTTTGCATTAAGTAAGTTACTAATTATTATTTGAAAAATATTGTATTTGTATACATATAAGATGAGCTACAAACAAAATATAGACGGTTACATGGAACGCAGAAGAAGATCTATTTATTATCAAAATTATTCAATTTACTCAAGCCGCTGCAGAAAAATGAGTATTGTGTTGCTAGAAATCCTGTTATTTCGTATACCATCGTTGTATGCAGGTATAACTTAAAATTTTTAATTTAATTCAATTATAAGATTTGGAAACCATTCGACAATGATAAATAAATCCCTTTTTGAAAAAATAAACTTACTTTAATTTAAAATAATACATTTTGTCTCATTGTGCCCCAAAAATACTGTGAGCTTCAAAACTCGGTGATCAAGTAGTTGGTGGTGCTAGTTACCATTACTCCCTTACCCATCCCTACTTCTGTTCTCTTTACTCACAATTGAAGGCGTAGTACTGCATTTTTCAATATTATTTGGCATCCTTAAAAAACTAATAAAACGTGCATTTACAAGAAAAAGGAAGGATATGGCCGCACCATTTTAACGTTTTTCAATTGTTAAAAAAATATTAAACTGACAATATAACCATATAGGCATGCACAGGTATGTAGTTGTCATGTCATATTATTCTTCTTAGATTCAATTACTACTTGTGAAGGTCGTATAAAAATTCTTTATATAGCCTAAATGTCCTATTTTTGGCTTCTATGCAAGACAGAAGTACACTATTTTAGACTACCCTTTTCAGGTGTTTCCTGAGGCCATAATTACTCTCTGTGCTTCTCTCTGGATTGCACATGATACACAGCCCAACCAAGCAAGCGCTCGTATTGCCATCATCATCCTCCTCCCTCAGCTCATAACAATAGTACATGATTGCATAATAAAACCGCAAAGATGATAAACTTCGCCAAGGTATTATTATTGTCAACGACATGGTACTTGTTTTAGTTGTTTTAGTGGTTAGCTCCATTTTAACTTGCTCGTAGCATTATACATTACTTCCCTATAACAACTACGAATAGAAATTATGCCTCTAATTCTAATAAAGATTGGTTTGTTGATGTGCATGCCTAACATGTGCATCAGGCAAACATCATTCGCGAACCATATAATCTGTACAATCATTTTTAAAGGCAGGGAACGTCATCTTGTAGCAATTATAAATTCAAGCAGTCACACAAGGCATTCTCGATGTTAGTTGTAAAGCATAATGTTTTTTATGCATGCATGGTTTCAGAATGCTCCTTATCTTCGTCACCCTTAAACTTGAAGAAACGCTCATCGCCATAAAAATGATAATATGATCTGACGAACGTGGATATTCTGAGTACACTCGTCGATATCATCTGTATATATAATTGTCTAATCTTACGTATGTACGTACGGTCATACGTACTTGGTATTCGATCTCCTCCTAGACGACTCCACCAATTTCCATGAAACTTGCACTGTAGATTTGAAACTATCCTATTAGATTCGGCGCCAAAAATATGCCTTCTAACTTTAACCGTTTTTGAAATATTTAACTTTTTTGTTTATTATGGTAGTAAAGCGTGTATGATGTAGTATGGCTGATGATGACAATACCAATGCATGTGGTGTTGCGATTATGCCTGAAATGAGCAAACGATGTGGAATCAATGCAGTGCTTTGAATTATGATAATGATAAAATATTAAACGTTGTTCCCATACATTCAATTTAAGAATTAGGTACTTCTTAATCTTAACACTATGATAGGACTTGCGGTGATTCAAACAATATTTAAAATACATTTCGGCGGTAGAAGGGCTTTTTAAATTTTATTTAAATTCATTGGGGGTGGGGTGATTCATATAGTACATTTCGTTATGGATTCG
>JAHZMZ010004610.1:0-34778 GCA_027743805.1 Lepidocyrtoides sp. E14
TACTACATACATCCATCCATACTTCTCCTCTGTGAGATCATCTCAAATGTGTAAAAAAATGTAATGCATGTAACAAAAAACATTTATTAAGCCAACCATCACACCATACTACCAGAGAGAAGTACAAATACAACCTCAGACAAGCCAGTGCACTACTGCCTGTGCCAATGATGATGTTTAATTGAGTTACACTTGTATACGTATACACTGAATATAAGCTAAAGAGTATATTGTGAGCTCAGTTGGTTATGGTATTTTTATAAGCTTGGTACTTAGAGAATGAATCTCAAAAGCTCAACATCATTTTTTCACACATATCTGTCTGAGAATCTTCGGCATATAATGTGTATGGTTGAATGATACATGTAATTTGTATCCAAATACCAAGAAAAACTAACTGATATATATTTTTTTTTTCTGTAGTGAACATTTATAGTTGGTATGTGTGGTCGTAGACTACAGATATACTTTATTCCGAAAAAAATCATGTTTATATAGTGGCTACACACAGCAGCAACAACATTCAGTTTTCAGGTCTCAGGACAAATAATCAAATAATGCAATGTTTGTGTTTACACAGCAGTTTACTCAGGGAAGTCTTTCTTCAACGTACTCACAAAGTATCTTCCTGCACATCACTTATCATTTAAGGTAAAAATCGAATTCTAAAGTATGGGAATTCCTAATGTTTTAGTCAGGCTGTGTGTATTAACAACCAACTGTCCATCAATAGAAATATTAAATGTCTGCTAGTTCTTATCGGAACTTTTGGTGAGCAGTTATAAAAACAGTGTCATTTTGATTTATTATTTTCACTCAACTATTGTCACTTTACAGGTTCTCACAATTATTAATTTGATGACTACAGACATTTTTTGTTACTCATGCGGTGACATAATTTATTCTCTGTGTTTGTCTCGTGCAGTGTGTTTTCCGTACTAGAAATTTCGGTTTAAAACATTAATCAGTGCTATATTTCATAAAACACTTTTATAAAAAAAGTATATGAACGTCGACAGGGAGAAGGTGAGTGTAATACTACAATTTTAAATGCAAATTCAATTTGATTTTCTATGCTTGCACTTTTCTAAACATTGCATCGCATACATTTTGACAATTAAAACGTGTGTGTACAACTAATTTATTTTTTCATAAGAATGACATCATTTTATATGTCGTATGCACAGGACAATGCAGGACGAAAAATTTATTACGATAACTCATTAAATAATACATGCATATTTTATTTCATATAATTTACAAACAGAATGTTTATAGTTATGTGAATATAAGTTGTATAATTACGGACAGGGTATTTACAACTAATTATTGTGGTAGTTGCTACTGCTGCTATTAATACTTTGACAGTACTTTCGGCATTTATCCTTATCGTTTAATGCTTGTTTATCAATATTTACAATGGCAATGTGGATGATTAATGGTTACCAGTAAAATTGCTCAAATTATGCATACCTATAATTTTATTATATATATACAAGTTCTATGTAAATAAATTTACACGGGTTGTGCCACTGCACTGGTGTCCCACCAGCCAGTGGAACGCCAAGTTGTTTAATGTTTAGACAATTAGCAATTTTAGCATGTACTTACTCAGTGCTCTTGGTACTTGCTGATACAAAAACGGAGATAGATAATAATAACAGCAAAGTGGAGAAAGCTTTCGGAAGTCATTTCAGTTCAGCCATTTCAATAGTTCGTCACGAGGAAAAGGCTTCCCATTTTATTTTGGTCGTATGTAACATTTTAATTGTTTGCATTAACATTTTCATTGCATCATGCATAAACCTAATCATGACTAATGATTCATGGAACGGACAGTTGAATACACCACCTACAATACAAGTTATACAATTTATCCGAATTTCAGGTCCTGAAGGTAATTTTTAGTTAAGTAGCGTTTAAAGCAAGAGGCACGTTGTGAGACTACTTACTCTCCGGGAATGGCTCGATGGGTTGGTGAGGCAAATTTAGGTGGTAGGTGTTCCTTAGGCAAATTTATTTTAAAATGTTAGTCAAGGGAAGTTGACACATTGTATTGACAGACAGATACAAAGAAAAAAATAAGTCAGTCGTTATAGACGTTATTGTACATATACTAGAACTAGACATTCGTTGCCCATCGCTTTTGTTCCTCAGTACCCACCATGCCTTTGAAGAAGAGCTGTTGATTTATTTAATCGTTATTCGTCTTCAAATAATGAACATTTTGATCTTGCTCTTCGTCACGAATTACTCATGCATACAAATGTAGTAATGAAGATGAACAATGACATATCTTACTTTAGGCCGATGACGCAACTGTGCCGCGTAGTGATTGATAAGTTTAAGTAAAGTTGAAATTAATGTTCAATTAGCTAGGTTGTTAGTTACTTGCTACTAGCTCAGCGCTCATACATAACATAGGTATGTATTTTACATCCAGTACTCACTCACAGAGACTTTGGTAGGTCACTTGCGGTAGTGTTGATGGTAGACCTGCAGAGCCTTCAACTTTAGATAGTTAAGAAGTTACCCATGTTTTGCTTTCATTACATTCAATATACACTGCATTGCATTGTAGGACATCGATGTCCTGCGAGCCAATACCCCCCGCTGCACTCGGGAGGATTCTGTGTAAATCTGGCTGAGGCAAGATTGGTAGATTTTATACAAAAATATTCGTATCCAGAAGCTCACCACCAGTACATGATAAGTAAAAAGCGCTTTTTATTTTTTTACTTCCACTGCATTAAATTTTTGCAAAATGGTAACGGATACGGTTTTTTGCTGCCTTTTGCTGCACTTGCACAACCCCTGTGCTCATCTTCAAGGATGAAAGATAATTATAGTAAGTTTGAGTGTATACAATAATACAATTTAAAACTGGAAAATAATTTCACAAATTCATGAAATTCACCTGCATTTTCTTTGTAACGAGATCCAGCCTTTTCGTCTTGATTCAAAATTCAAAGTCACAGAACTTTGTTATAAAGTCATGTTAGTGCTGCTACTGCGATTTTGTTCACTGGAAGTAAAGTAAAGTAGCATTTGAGTGTGTATACCTGTATTCGACAGCCCTTTTGGGATCCAATGATTTAATCTGCTTTTTGTCTTCCTTCATTGAACCGCTCATTGCTCATTCATATTTGACTATCCCTTTTCTCGTCTTATCATTATGAAAGAGATGACACGTTGCATGTAAATACGTCACATATTTTGTGACTTGCAGAACTGATTTCCTTCTAGCAAGCAGACAAGTTGGAGTAGTGAACTGGTAACTGGTCATTGGTAAACATACTATTTATCAAAAGTTTACTTGCTATTTATCAAAAGTTTGATTAAATGGACTGGAGACTGTCGATATCGTACTTTTGGCTTTTGCATAACAGGTTTTTAAAACGTTTTTCTTACATCTGCTGAGAGTCAAGCGATTCTCATTTTCATTCAATTTTTTAGCACACAGCCAGCATTTAAGTGCCAAAGTCATGCAGCTAGAGACCTGCCCGGAACCCGGGTGCCTGACATGCAAAATGATTATTTCATAGTATATTATCAAGTGTCAAGATCATGCAACTTCCAAAAATTATAGTCACCAATTTGGCTTAATATTACATATATGCGTATGCAAGTACGTATATTAATTTTTTACACGAGTATCATTGACTTCATCCATCATAATCATGAGCTCGAAGTTTAAATGAAACAATTTAATGGAATGGGATCACAATAACGTTTAGTATTAATACTAATTAGTTTTATTAAACAGAATTAACACTTGTAAAATCATAGCTTCAATAGTTTATGGTGGGTGATTATAGATTATATTACGTGACATGGGTATTTCACAGTTTACTTTCATAATTTCAACTTGCTTTCTTGTTTCTCTGTTATAGGTGAGGACTTGGAAGTCTGCAATTCTTTGCTGTCTATAAAGAGGAACGACATGGGGTAATGGGACACCACGTTTTCTCTAAAGGTGTTGCGCCACATAAAGTTTTAAAGTGTCGATCCGATTCATAGTGAATTTATTGTCAACCAAAAAATTTAGCACTTTCGATCTTTTACTGTGGAATTGATAAAACGTACACATTTTCTAGGAAACTGACAGTACACATTTTCGGCAGAAATGAGTGCAAAAAACAGTTACTGATAGTAGAAGTTAGTAGCATAACAAAAAACGACAAAATTACGAAAATGTGATTTTCTACATTCTATCAGTAGGCATTTCTTCAGTATTTAAAACGGCTATCATTTAAAACTTTCACCAGAAAAATAAATATTTACTGTGTTTTCCAAACTGTCTTCCAGTGTAAAAAATCTGCGACCTTCTTCCACTGTGTTATAAATATTTTTCATAGCTAATACATGCGACAGTGTAGCAAAAAGGTACGAATATAACCGAGCTTTCTTTCACATTGGAAAACATTAACTTTAAGAGCAGCACTGCTGGGAAAATGGATATTTCCACGGTTCAAGCCTTTTTGGCGTCTGTAAAAGTGAACGTAGCGAATTCCATAACGGTAAGTTGTCGTACCAAACTACCAAACTCATTTGCATTAAATATCTTCACTATGTATTATGTTTTTCCTCAGAATTTATTTGCGATTTTTTGAAATGAAAATAATAGAGTACTCTAGGGGACATTCACGCGGTTTTGGGAAATGAAGCTGCCGACTTAGACTCTTGTATTTCTGCAATTGTCACGGCGTTCTATATTGCTCATAGTTTGTTAAAGGAGGAAAAAGAAAACAAGCAGGATGACCAGCAGTCATTCGTTTTCCCAGTGATCAACTGTCCAAGAGATGACTTGCCATTAAGAACTGAAGTTATTTTCGTTCTCCAAAAGTATGGCATTGATCCAGACTCTCTCATTTGCAGGTAACAGTTGTTATAAAAATGGTGCATGCATGTTGTAACGTACATTTTAACCTTCGATGGCTCAGGTCAGTTAAATATTTTTGTAGCGTTTTTATAATAAAAATATGAATATTCTGTAAATTTGCAGAGACGAAATTGACTTGATGGGCTTGCAGTCCACTGGACGTCTTAAGCTGACGTTGGTTGACCACAACGTACTCGCTCAAGGTGATGCTTTCCTTCAAAATAGTATTGTACGTGTAATTGATCATCACAAAAGGGAGCGCCCACTTGACAGACGTGATATCATAGAGCCAGTGGGTTCCTGTTGCACTTTAGTGGCAGAAATGGTCTTGGGTCTATTCGACAAGGACCCCTTGGTCTGCTCACTTTTATATGGTACACACACACACACATTTTAACATTAATTTAGTATTGGAGTTCATTTTAATTTGCAGTGAGAGTTTAACACAAACTCTTTTTTTAATCTTTTTTTTTCTCCCATCGTTATACAGGAACCATTCTTTTGGATACAATAAATTTGCTACCTTCTGCTCAAAAAGCAACTCCAAAGGATTACAAACTTATTGACGAATTAGAAGATACTTTGACAAAAGTGCTTGGAACACCTCCGGTTCGGAATGAAACTTATGAACCCATCAACAGGGCCCGTACAGACATATCTGGTCTCTCTTCAGATCAATTGCTTCGCAAAGATTGCAAGCTTTTGAAAACTCCAGAAATAACTATCGCAGTTCCAGCTGTTCCATTACCTTCTCAGGTTATACAGTAGTCTAGTAATTTATTTCAGGTTAATAATAATTTGTATTCACCATTTTAACATATAGTGTATATTTTTATATGGATTGATCATGCAGAAATTCTTGGAACTACCTGGAGCTGTTGAAGCATTGAAGAATTCATTGAGGTTGAACAGATGCACAGCAATTGTCTTGATGGGATGGGAAGTTGACTCGAATGGGATTATGCAAAGGGACGTGACAATTTTTTCAGACGCCATACATAAAGCCAAGCAGGTAAGTAAAGTTTGTAAGAGTGTAAATTCGTACATTAAAGTCTTTAAAACCTGAAGAAAGTCGCGATAATGATGAAATACCATTCGGTTCTGATTTGATGCTTCCAGGTGTGCAACCCGATGGAAAATTGCAGTGAACTGCAACTTCAACTGGTCAAGAGTTCAACAGAATCTCAGTCAGTATATTGGACATATAGACAACAAAACGCAGCTCTATCACGCAAATTTATACTTCCTTTTTTAGCGACACATTTCGAAGCCAAAGCACGTGAGTTGTGAAATGTAATAATGTAAACCATCCGATTAATATCTGATCTGTGTTTTCACCTTGAAACGATTGCATTGGCATTTTTCAGAAAATCATTTGGATGCGGATGCTTTGACTGGTGTAGAAATTTTAATCCCAAACGGAGAATTGAGCCCAAATAAACTTGGAAATGGGCAGGTTCCTTCAATTTCTTACTCTTCGGTTCAAAGCCTTGGTGTTGGAGATCCCATCAGTCATGTGAGAAAATATGATATAATTATAAGGAGTATTTACAATGACTTATTTATTCAACCAAATTTATTGATTAGGGAGGAAGTAACCAAAGTTCTGCATACAATTCATGTCCATACACTCCACAAAACTCCACCGCTGACCCTGCCGACGGATATCCTTCGGAGCAGTACTTTCTTCCATCCTTCAACTCTCGTGAAATGATCGAAAAAATAGAGTTGAAACGCCATAAATTGAGAGGATACGATAAATCGGAAGACCAATTGAACCCAGGCGCTTGCTCATCCTACCCGTATACTCCCAAAAACAGCTTTGTTGAGAGCAACATGGATACGCTATTTGAACAACATCGACAAAATTCTGGGGGAATTCTTCACGAAATTGATTCAGAAGTCCTTATGCGAAAACTAATGGAGAAGAGAAGAGACAACTTGAATTCAAATCCAAATACCCATGCAAGTAGTAACACGAGCAGTAAAAGTCAAAGTTTGACTAAATTGAACGTGTCAGAAGAAGTTTCTCAAGCTGGTGGAGATATTTCCTCACAACTCTCACCAACTTTGCAACAATCACAGTCATCAGAACCTGGTGTAGAGACTGGAGAGCACTTGAAGTGAAATGCCGACTTTAAAGTCAATACTGGGGTATTTTGAAAAATATGAATAGTGGAGGGGAAACGAGCAATTTGTGTACCTTATTCAAGCAACTATTTATTTTAAAAAAAATATATTTTCAAAATTGCAGCCTCTACGCAAATTACTACATAATCAATTGTGAAATCTATGTACAATACTTGTCGGCTCATTGATTAAATTCCTATCATAATGCAAATTAATCAAACCCTTCAGTAAATTCATCATACCTATATGTACATACCTTGTGTGTATAAGTGTCATCCAAAAGTTTGCATAATATGGTAAATAAAACCACTACATATAGCTGGGTGTTTAGCAGAGCTTATTGTTTGTTAGATATTTAATTGTTACTACAAGTACATCATGTTTGTAAATACCCGTAGAAAGTAGCTAATGTTTTTAAGTCATGAAATACGAGCGAATGATTTTCTTGATATTTATTATTGTTTATACACAAATACGATTACTACATTCTTATATAATATTCTGCAAAGTTTCCTCAGTTAAACAATTGTATAATAACTAGGTTTAATTCAAATTGATATCAAATACTAAAGAATGATTAAATTAATAATAATCGATTTGATTAATTACGTCATTTATTTGCTCATTATTGCTGAGCTAAACGTAGCTAATTCTTCCAAAATACTTTTCTATTATACATATTTGTTGTATATACGATGACTCGACTCGACTATGATTCATGAGTAATTATTGTTATGGGTTTTCGGTTAAACGGTCTTTCATAATGATTTAATTGCTTCTTATTGTGAAAATGACTCATGTACTTACTATACTGTTCATTTATTGGCACGTACATTCACATCAAATTTTTTCTTTTTGTCGTCGTACTTACATTTTGAAGTTTACGGAAGGTGTATATATGACAAAGAAGATACAATTTTACCGTATATTAAATTGGGACAATTGAAATTGGAGACAGTTTTTAGAATTTGCAAAAGTGTTAAAAAATTTATCACGATTGCCAATGCAAATTGTGGCGAAAATTAAACGAAAATTTATTATTAAATGACTTTGACACAAAATCAAGTGCAAATCTTACAGAGGGACTGTATGGTAGAATTGCGTTTATGAGCGTTTGTATTTCTAACGTTAAGTGTCGTTATAATGAGTCTATAGATGCGGATCTACAATAATGCTAACGCTGATATATGATGCTAATAGTATAATTTGATGGAAGAGTCAGTCAAACAAAAATTATATCGGTGACATGCATGCGTAAAACAATTTTTACACATCATCGCGTACATATAAGGAGCTATGGACCCGGAAAAAATCGAAAAGGTATATTTATGCATAATACAGATTGGTACTTGATACTTAGTACATTATATATTGATTCAATAGAATTAGCACTATTTGAATTAATCTTAAATAATTGTTCACTTCGATACTCCTAATAAATGATCGCATACCTGTTTATTGTTCTAATATAATGAGTTGTTAGTTAAGCTTATGAAATACAAATAAATTATTTATTATAATAAAGCAAAGCTGATAACTCTTTGAACATAATTATATTATGCACTGAAGACCAAAAACGATTATTTTTTACAATTCTTTCATTTTTTGTTCAGCATAATTACTGATACTGAAATAAATGTCCCATTTCAGTAATCGACTAATTAATTTATACTCGTTTGGAGGAATAAGACCACACACCACCAATTCATAGTAGAGAAATTCGTATGAACACAAACATAAGTTATATAATGAGTTTGTAAATGGTCACCATATAATATTATTTATTATTTACACTTTCTCGATAATAGAATTTTGTTTTCTTACAGTAGTAGAAAAAACACTTAAAAGTGTCTGCATCTGACTGAAAGATCATTAAGACGGAAATGGGGTGCTTACAATGAATAATGATATACCAATGAAGTTTTTTTAATGGATCCTACACAAGATAATGACAAGATAATGGTAGTAACAACTTGGATGGAGGTAATGTAACATTGCATGAAAGAATAAGCCTATAGCCAGTTCCAGCAGCATTGTATGCACCATTTCCAAAACTCAACGATGCGTGTACTTACTTTGACACCAACCGACAGTGACAAATTTAAAAAACCGAGTGTTTCAGACGGAAATTTGAGATGGTTGACATTGGATTAAATTTGATGTAAAAGAAAAAAAAGGTTAAGCAGATGAAACAAATTAATATGAATACAACATACATATTTAAATTTTCGTAAAGTCATCAAATTAGACTGAATTACGCGTTTTAAAATTGACAATGATTACATCTTTCATGCAATATAATTATCCATAATATTCCCGCTATACATTACAAACCGAGTATTACATCCATTGAAAAATTCAATTTACTTTTGAATGACGAGTCTTTACTTATGTCATCATTTTTAATGTTCAACTTCTTATCAATTACCGCAAATTTTCTGTCACCTATAGCATGACTAGTATTATCTTTGCTCTCTGAAATGTCTATTTTACCTGATGTGGAGGAGGAAGAGAGAAAATGTGTGTATGCCAATAAAGATGTGTAATAAGACTCGACAAAGCTACCAATAGAGGAGTAATTACTAGTCGCAGGTCGATTCCTGGAATTTGCATCAGTTGCTACCGTTGTTGAAGATGGTGACTTGATCCAATTCAATGCTGAAGCAGATTCTGTTAACGAAGTCATTGGCCACGAATTACTTGGTAAGTCATCAATGGCGTGATTTGCTAAAAGGAGCTGGGGATCTGCAAAAGTTTTTCGTCTTCGCAGTCTCATGTTAGCCCAGGATGACTGTTCTATTGAGACATTCGGACCTACTTGTGACTGTATGTAGAAGTGGTACAGGTCAGATGGGGATGTGAGATCAATGGCAGTCTCACAGGTTTTTATTGAGTTTCTTGAAGAAGACTGTTGACGACGGGACTGAATACACTTGAGTAAGGAGCCTTTCGTCCGTCTAAGCTGTTGGTGGAGTGTGGATGTGTTCGCAGAGTTTCTTGTGAACTTTACAGATTCTTTTTGATGGGGGCATTGTGACACTGGACCCTTTTCACATTCACTAGAAGAATCTTCACATGTTGGTTCATCCATAGATGATCCAGTTGATGTTGTTGAATCAGGAGTAGTACTAGTATCTGAACGAAAACCATTTGTGCGGTTGCCTTTTACTTTCTGCCCGATTTGTTGTCTAAATATAAAAACAGACAAGCATATTATATTTTTATTGAGGTTATTTAGAATTTGCTCGTATGTTTATAACTCTGATGTGAGTTTTGTAAAATGTAATAATACCTGGCCCCTATTGCATAAAAATTACAATTGTAATTTACAATTGTAACCTAATGTATCGTTTATGGGGAAGATTTTGGTAGCCTAGGTAAACCTTACAATTTTTTATGCAATAGGGGCCTGGAAACAGTCAAAGGTAAAAAATTTTATACGACACTTTACCTGCGTAATGCCACTTGAGCGGCCATAATTCGTTGTCGCTCTGCCACAAGTTCACACATGTCACAGGTACATTCTCTCCACCTGTTGCATGATAAAAAAAGAGAAAAACTGAAATATGTACCTATGTAAGTTCAGTTTTAACTTTTGACAGACTTGTTTAAAAATATACGGTATAATCCCATTTTCCTACCTGCACATTCTTTTATGACCTCGCAAGCATGAAATAACTCCATGATTTCTGCAACGTGCACACTTTGGCGTTCTAAGATTGCGTCGTCTCTTAATCAAAATTGATTCCATATTTTGATAAATTGTAATTTCCAACACACTTTTTATTTTACATGAAATCAAACGGATAGGTATAATTTGTCAGTATTTGATATGTAAATTTTTATACATAACTGTTTTCTAACGATACCAACAGCACGCTGGTATCTCTCTGCTAGAGAGTATCTAAGCAAACCAATATCGATGAAAATCGGTTTTGCTTAAGGTTGGAGTCAGAGGGTTCAAAATAAAAGACAACTCCTCAGTTCCCACGTCATTCTTCAACAATCTCTATTCTCACACTAAATGGTTCCGACAGATGTGTCTTGTTCTTTAAGCGCTCCATCGTAAAGTCATTTACTTCGTAGTTTGCATCCTTACATGAATGCACTCACACAGCTTAGAGGTCGTTAGAAACATCAAATTCAGTTTTTAAAACGGGACAAGAGAAAACCATCCAAGAAATATAACCCTGCTCAAGCTATTTGCTACATTATTATTATTACTACATCCGATAAGGCTCGAAAATAATAAAATAGAAATGGAAGTGGCCGATGAGCACTATTTTTCTTACGAGGCAAAATCGTATGTGTTATTTAAGGTGTGCTGGAAAGAAGAAACCGACTGATATTTTCCTTGTCAAAGTCTTCATAGTATATAGCATGTCTGTTACCTGTCTAATTTGTCTCTTTTTAATCACTTTTTGCTAGTTTATAAAATGATTTATTATTAATGATAGAGTTTTTGAAACGATTTTGGAGGGAATGGTTTATTATTCTGTCAAGCTTTCGATTACAACTGCAGTCTTCTTCAGGACATTCTAATAGTATACAATCAACTAATTAATATATTAATATGTTGCATTATTTTTCGTCGTATGAAAAGAACAGAAATTGTTTTGAGATGACATTGCAATACATGGTTTACCTTCGAACTACTGTTGCAATTTTAAGTATCAAGACGCAAACTCGGTTTTGAATACTCAAATTAAACAAAGATAGAAGCAGATAATAAATTGAAAACAAGACATAATTTTTTAGGCTATATAACTGAAATAAATTGAAATAAATAAATGATTTAATATTCAATCATCTGCATGCGGTATAAAGTTATTTTATTTATGATGATAATGAACAATTCAGTTATATTATGAACAAGCATGGCAAAGCGGCATAGATAGTTATTTGTTATATACAAAAAATGAACAGCAGCACAATGAAGGGACAAGAGCCACCACCGTCAGTATTATAACACCGACACCGATCTTGTAAATGCAATGAATATGTATGCATATGTTAGAAAAGTCAGCCTACGCTTTTACTAACGATCCATATCCAGTAATTTGAGCTTTGAAGGGATACGGTTGGAATGTTTGACCTTTCCTTCTTTTCCATTCATAATCCAAAATTTTCTAAAACGAGTCAATAACTTTTTTGGGAAGGAAGTAACTTCTTGTCTCGAATGAGTGAGTTAGCATCTTGTCAATCTTTATCAAACGAATATTTGTGAGTAAAATGTTCAAACGCATGTAAATACTGGCAGCGAAATGAATGGATACTTGGACTTGACTTGGGTGACAACTGCAAACGGAAACATGCCACACAGATCAAGTGTTTTTTTCGGGACGGCCGCATAAAGTAATCGCACTAGTGTTTGACATGTTGGTTGAACTAAACTAAACAAACGTCAACCGCCTGTCCATTTTCACACTTGGTCACTTTTAAACTTTTAGATAGGACTGTAAATAATGTGGCCACATTTACATATTATGCAATTTGAGAGGCTTAAGAAACCTGTGGGATGGCAAGGGTACAAATACAGAACAGGTATTTTTTCAGTGGCCAAGTGTATTGTGCTTATATATGCCTAGTTCTAGTGTGATTACTGATGGGAAATTTCTCAATTAAGAAAACATTTTTTTTGAAGCTGTAAGCATTTTAATTTAATATTTGAGTCATTAGCTTTTCTTTTAATAACCGGAAGTTGTGCGCGTATGTTGTTAGTTTGTTAATGTGTGCATTTGAACTCACAAAATCTTTGCAAACTGTTTATATAAAGTTGTAGCAATGGCTTATTGTATGTATAGAAATCTGAAGAAATGCTTTAAAAAATAAAATTCAGCTAATAGATTTCACCAGCTTTTCAGCTTTCGTTATGTATTTGTCGTGTTCCTTTAATATGTACATATCATCCGAAAAGACACATTCATATTTCCTGGTTCCCTACTCTTTGTAATCTGATCCGCCAACACTTCAGAGGGATGTTTTCTGGCTTGTCCACAAGAATGGTTACACATGTTCTACTGTTCATCTCCCACAAATTGATGATGAGTATTGAGTGCACTTTATTAACATTTTTTTTGTTAAAAACCGTGCTGCTGCATTTTTATGTGAAATGAGCAGCAATATGAAAATTTTGAAAGTTAAGAATAGAAATACAGTAATAATAATAATAATGAATATTTCTTAAAACATCAAAACTTGAATACAAACAATACAAATGCCAAAACGCAAAAACATGTCGCATTATAGATCAATTTACTGAAACAAATACCAGCAGACACAATCCATTCATTTCTTCATCTATCTGTTCCATGTGTTTCCCCGTTAGTTTACATTTATCATTATCATGATCATCATTTTTGAGACATGTCATATGCCACGGGGCTTTGCTGCCCGAAATATATCATACAAGTGATCTTCTTCAAGAAAAAAAGATTCTCTACTTAAATTTGTAATTGAATACTCCTCTTCTTCCACTCTTCCAAAGCGTTCTTTTGTGATCTTTTTGTCCTCTTGAAAAACACTCATTTTACTGTTCTATCCGTTTGTATAAGGGCATTGCATTATGAGTTGCTGTAATTGCGGATGAAATACATAATATCTAGGTACCTACTTTTTAAAAGATGTGTGAAATGTAATATCTTGTAGGAAGTAAGGTTGACCCACAGGTGACCCTTTTTTCAAGGCACCATGCTGTCTCTTTTAACTTTATCCTAGTTTTAAATCATAACAGCACCAAGACTTGGTGTCAGGTGCCTTTCCATTATATGCCCACCATCACCACACTACCATGACCATACGGATGCATCCTGTGCTCCGAAATTTGAAATGCAAATGTATCTTCTTTTATAATCCCACCCTGCTATTTGGCCACAGTTGGCCGTTTCAACACAAGCAATAGGCACAAATATTAACAGTAATCATAAATTATTTGAAAACACTGTGTGTAAAAAGACACTCATGTTAATAATATATATCATTATCAGTAAACTGATGTTTCCTCTCTTCCAATAAGTTGGAAATTTTTGTTCATGCAGAAGCACCAACCAAGGGCACATTCAGTTGTTGTCATTACAAAAAATCCTTTGTCATACATTTTTTTTATTCAGTAAGTCAAAGTAAAAAGAAAAATGAAAGAGACGTATTGTTTCATAGACAGCTTTCGGGGCTTATGTATATTACAGTGCATCTTGTGACTGTGACTCCTCATCGTACGATCGATTGAGTTTCACCAAAAGGTGACAGACTGGAACTACATTACATGAATAGGTAACTTACTTAGCCATTGATAGTGAGCGGAAGTTTGTTCCTTGGAACAATTTATCAATTTTAGTCCATCCTTCTCTTTTCATCACCGTCTGTGTGACTGTAGTGGAAAATGGGTTGGCATCCACCAGCTAAAACTGGAGTTTAATGTTGCGATAATGATTCTTTGCGTGGTTACTCACTAAAAACAACTGAACAGGATGACGACTCGAATTCAACAAAAGTATCATTTATTTTGTCATGTATCATTTTTGCAAATGTCTGTAGAATTTGTGTCTCTATTTTTTGTGGGAAAACAATTGCATTGTATTTTAGAGGAGTCAACAGTTTTTAATGATAAGTGTAGCATAAACGTACGCACGTATACGATTTGCAAGGAAGGAATCATTAATGAGTAGAGACACAAGTCCCTATCACCTACCTTTTAAATCTATTTTATGTGATTGATGGTTGGTCATGTCACGTTTACATTTTATGTCTTCAAGTATCATCGTATCTGTCAACTAAACCATTTTTCTTTTTGCAGTTTTTAATTGTTTTGTACGCATTACTTGGATTCAAAAATCTGGAGATGCAGGTTCTCAACATAAAAATTGCATGTTATACAATTGACTATGATGGATTGTGCAGGCTACGAAAGAGTTAGCGGCTGAGTCTGATGTGATGATAACTTTAAGTGGTGCCATTTGCGTACCAAAAATAAGTGTTTTTTTTGTGGATGAATATAATGAAAACTGATATACATCCAACTGGCGTGTGTCAGAAATTTAATCCAATCTTTTCACTTGGTTTAAAAGCAGGTTCACCGGTATTATGCACACTAAAACATGCATTTTGCACAGCATGTTTTTACTGTTACACATCAACTTTAAACAAAAACCATAAATACATTAACTGTTCTTCACAGACTCCGAAAAACCAAATAAAAGTGGTGAAGACGAAAAGACAACAACAATGTATAGAGATAATGGATACATGCCTACACATAGACACATCAAAATATGTATACCTACTCATTAACGCTCATAAACAGAACTGTCCAACGCTACTACATCTATATAATTTGAAAAGTGTAAGCACGTATGCATTCTTTCTTTTTATTTCCTATTTCCTTGATCATGTATAATGATGATATTATTTCAATATAGCAAAAATGATTTCTAATAATGATAAGTGTGCTTTTGTTCGGGTTATCGTTCCTATGATTTTAGTACCCATGCAGGCCAAATACTCATTAGGCGTCTGTATCTAAATATTCATTCTTTGGAAATAATGTATTGCCACACACGTTGAGAACCATAAAAGCTTACATATAATATTCATTCTGTAAATATCTCACTTTCTGTCGTAAAGTACACCATTAAATGCCATTTTTTACAACATCACAGTGCTTTCCTTTGTTGAAAGACACACTTTGGAGATAGCAGAAGGAAACATCTGGCCAGGAGCTGTGATCATTTCATCATAATTTGTAATAATTATTTTTTGCTTGCGTTTAAAAAATAATATCTACATAAGGATCTTAATATAAATTGAATTGTGTATTCAAGTGAACGTTATTGTGAAATATCTATATGAACGTGTTTGGAAACGATTTCCTGCCGAGTTCTCCTTTGAATGTATAGCCAAAACCAGAGTCGTAATTTACGACATGCCAGCATAAAAATTGATGAACTCAAGTGTAAACTCATGCATTGCGGTTATAGTTGCCGTTTCAAACTGATGTCAACGATTCGTTATCTTTGATGGTACTATCTGTTATAAAATTCGCAGTAGATTTTGCAAGTATTGATAAATTCATTCGAATTTGGTGTACCTTTACAGCGTTCATGTCACCTCACACGAACAAGTTTGAGTGGAAACGGCCACAATAGAGTTACGAAAGGACCCATTTAAATAGAACAAACTCGGTCAATGAATGATCATGTCATGTACATACATTTCATCAACTTTGCTTTCTTCCTTGAAGGTGTACTCTGTGTTATGATTTTTACCTGGTTAGGACTGACACGAATACGTCACGTTTCCCTTCATTGTTTGCAATGAATGAATTTTTTATGTACTCAATTATTCCGTAGTATTAAATTGAAATTTACATTAACGCTGGCTATTTTTGTCTGTGTATTTATTTATCATTTTTAACCTTCCCCTTTTCATGGAAAGGTTTTACAGACAAGAACACGGATGAAGTTAGAATTGAATCAAAACAATATTCAATTATTGAGTACTAAATTAGGTACCTATGCAAATGTAAAACCGGCGCAACCTCCCATCCGTGGGAATCACAATCACAATACTTACTATATTATACTTTATTAGTACGACTCGTGTACCAACTAATATTCGCAAAAAATGTACATTCCTATTCAATATTTCATATTTTAATCGGTTTGATACTTAACCTTTATCCGACACAGGTAATAATAACATTATCTGGGTATTTTAGATATTCCAACATGCGAAATATGCTTACCTAATAAAAAAATTACATAGCCCAGAATTTTTTTTCGGACTCTACATGTTTAAGCTTATCATGTATTCTTATCATTAGGTAAGTGATAGTGATTACGACATTGTAGACGTATAAGCTTTATCAATAAACTTGAGGGGAAGGAACTAAGCGCCTTGTCTCGATATAAAGGGCAGCCCGTTTCATGATCCGTTTGTAGTCACCATACACTCCCACACAAGTGCAAGTGATTGCCTAAAGCGTTCTGTTTCAGGTTTCTAAACATTGTGCTGGAAGAAGTGTTCTGGTTCTCATATTTCCCAGGCAAAGAAATACCACTAATCATGGCCAAATATCTAATTGCGTTTTTTCTCGCATTTTGCACTGTCCTTGCTCAGGCTTTCCCTGATGGTAACGAAAATTTGCTTTTCTTAACATAAGTATTTAGGTAATTACATACTACTTAAGCATAACAAAAGTAACAAAAACTATACAGTAAATGTGTATCATTTTCTTAGATTCATTCATGCATCCGGATCATAGTTTTTCCAAAGTAGCCAATGATCTTGCTGATGAACCGGAATATGAAAGTAAGTTTTTTAATTGTAAACAGTGACCGGAACGCAAAATTTTCCGTATTTATGCTTATAATTACTTTACATAGTAAAAGTGTAATCATCTCGCGTGCTCAGCGTGCTGTATACAAAGTTTGTGTACAGCACGCGATTGTATTAATTACAAACAGTATACAGGAAAGTTCATTACTCCACAATCTACTGATTCAGACCTTACCTTGGCACTCAGCAAACGAGAGTTTCACCAACGTGCATAAATCAGGATAAGCATGAAAAATGGTTATACATTCTAAATTTGGTTGGCAAGTCCGATTGAATACAGCGGAATGAATATGAGCTGTTACTGATCTAGTTAGATAAGATAGTGGTCCAGGCTCGGGTCACCACTTCATTAACTAATTGATTGATATCATGACAGATATTCATAACAAATTTCTTACAGGTGCCAAGTTGTTTGAAAGTCATATGATAGGTCCATATCGATGCAGCCCTTTCATTAATAAGTTTCTGACGCACACAATTAATGTTTACCTTCGTTTTTAAAAACTGCGTATGTATCTCTTACAAAAAATGGTTTTACTGTTTTCTTCGCAGCCTCTGATTCTTGGAGAATCGCAGCCCAAGAAGCGCTAGCTCAAAAGTTAAAACAAGAGCGCATTGTTGGAAGAGCCAAAAATGTAATAATGTTTCTCGGGGATGGATGGGGTGTCACGACATTGACAGCCGCTCGTATTCTTAAAGGTCAGAAAGTGGACAATGCTACTTTTGGAGAGGAGGCAGTACTCCATGTTGACACTTTTCCACACACTGGAACATCCAAAGTAACTTTGCTTTGATAAAAACGTTAGATTATTAAGAAAAATTCACAACAATACTAATATTTAAAATTAATTTTGCACATTTTAGACATTTTGCTCAGATAAACAAGTAGGTGAGTACCTTTATACTTAATGGAAAGCATTCGTAGGTATGTATTTATCCAATAGTTATATGAACTCAAGTTTTAAAACCGAAATATTTATCATTCACAGCGGATTCCGCTTGCTCAGCTACAGCTTATCTTTGCGGTGTTAAGGCGAATGAAGGTACTGCTGGAGTGACGGCTGCTGTCAAGCGACACGACTGTGTAGCCCAACAAGATAAAAAGAATCACGTTTCTTCTATTCTCAAATGGGCGCAGGTATTTACTCAAGAGACAATTCTAAGCAACTAGAACAATTATGCCAAGTAGAAGAAATAAAACATTTGTAATGCTATTATCTGATAAAAACGTAAAAGAAAGAGAACAGAATCCTGACATTTGTGATGACATTGCCGAGCAGCTAATTCTTTTCGAACCTGGGAGAAGCATTGATGTCAGTTTACTTTTTTTTATCCATTTAACGTTTGTTTGAATATAACGTGCTAATTTTTGATAGGATAAAATATAATATGTGAATTAAAATCTTTGTAGGTAATAATGGGTGGTGGCCGTGCTAAATTTTTGAAAAGTGAAACTACAGACAGTGAAAACCAAAAGGGGGAACGGCAAGATGGAAAAGACTTGACTCTAATGTGGAAGCAACACAAGACCAATAATGGAACCAATAATATTAACGCTACGTATTTGGAAAGCGCAACTGATCTTGCCAATGTTGATCCACTCACCACAGATAGCTTGCTAGGGCTTTTTGCATCCGATCACATTGCATATTACAACGAACAAAAAGGAGATAACGATCCAACATTAACCGATATGACTGAAAAAGCAATACAAATTTTGAGCAAAAATCCAAATGGATTTTTCTTATTTGTGGAAGGTACGTACCTAGTGCATGTCTTGTGCATACATAGTAATAAGGCAATGCTTAATATTGATTGCAGAATAAAAATAATCAAACTTTTTGTTTCTTTTATCTTTGCCAGGTGGTCGAATTGGTGAGTCTTTGATGCTTACATTTTTATAGATTGTAATAGTGATTTTACTGGTAGACAGTTTATCACTTTGAATTTCCCAAGAAATTGTACTTTTGTGACAAGTCAAACATTTGTGAAATTTAGATCATGCTCATCATGACAATGAAGGCCTTCGATCCCTATGGGAAGCCGTGGAGTTTGACAGAGCTATAAAGAAAGGAGATGAGATGACTTCTGACGATGATACTTTAATCGTCGTAACCGCTGACCACTCTCACGCTTTTAGCTTTGCTGGATATGCAGCACGTGGCAGACCCATAACTGGAGAGGCAGGAATGGGAAAAGATAATTTGACATACTCTACTTTGAATTATGCTAATGGGCCGGGATGGAAAAATTTTGACAATGAGACCAGACACAATATATCCAGTGACGGGGATAAAATGCACGATTTCACATATAGGCAAACTCCACTTGTTCCTCTGGACTCGGAAACTCATGGGGGAGAAGATGTACTAATTTTTGCCAAAGGCCCATTTGCATTTTTGCTTAGTGGTGTACAGCAACAAAGTTACATTCCTCACGTAATGGGCTACGCTTCATGCGTCGGCTCTGGTTTAAAGTTCTGTGATGAAACGAAATCCGGCCAGGGTTCATCATCAATGGTGAATGTAGCTAGTGGTCTGACTATTTCCGCTATCCTTACATTACAAAGATTTATCCAACCTTAATCTGTATTAGCCAGAAACTATTTTTATTTATATTGCGCCTTTTATTACAGCAACTTACAAATTAAAGTAACTACTACATATATTCTTACTTATATTCATATTAATCTATAATACAATTAACCGCATTTACACTGTTAAATTTTTGAAATCGCTATTAAAAATACATACAACAAAATCACCAACGACGGTCATGGTGCATTTATTGGTGCATAGTACCAATGTTTTAAAGCATCATAACATACCACCGACATCCAGCTAAAATTACTGCAAAAACGGAAGTACGAATATTGCAACATGGCAGGCGTGCATTTTCATTTTTCATTTTAATTCTTCGATAAATCTCATCAGATCATATAACGTTTGCTCACTATATCAAACCTGCTTTGTGATCTGGTACTGGTACCATCAATAAAGATATCAAATATCATGTTTTAAAATCTAAACTGAATTTCTAATTAGAAGAACTAGCAGTAAGCATTTTAAGTTCATTTTAGTTCACATCTAAGATCTGCTATGCCTATGCATGGTTAATTTATTTTGAACATTGTCTGGCGTTCCGTAACTCCGTTAAATCTCTCCTTGAACAATCAAAATTAGCAGTATAGAACAGAATAAATGAATATATTGAGTCGGTGTCGGTACTTTTTGCCATCGTAAAAATCGTTTACTCTTGGTTCGCTACTTTGGCTTTGGCTCCTATCAAAAGATTAGAAAAAAATAAGTGTAAATCGTAACCAGATTTGCTCATTTCTCTTTCATCTTGACTTGTTATTAGTTTTCTTGAACCTATCCTGCACTGACCATCAACCATCTCCTCCCAAATTTACTGTATTTTTAAGGACAAAATTGTACGATAATATGACCATGCATATTTACAGATACCCTCAATTCAAAACACTTCATCGCTTAGTCCATGTTGCTAGTTTCTCAGAGTGTGAGAACAAAAGTTTGGTTTATAAGAATCAGGTTACTCAAACTATACATTGCCGTTTTACTTGTATATTTCAAAGTAAATTAAAGAAAAAATGACATTGAAGCAAGAAAATGAAACCAGATCCTTGAGAAACTGAGGGAGTACAGATTGTATGCATTGCTTCAGTAAGCATAATACTAATATGAATTGAATAACAATAACAATAATATTCTTAGAATATTTTGTGGGAGGAACGTAGAGGATAGTGAAAATTATGACTTCCACCACCTTGATGACTGATATTAAATGACATGATGATGTGATGATAACAACTTTTAACACGCAACTTTGGAATTGTGTTCTAGTAAATACACGTACTGCACACACGTACGACTCCACATTATGCGCATCTTGACTGTGTAAGTGTTATCTTTATTTGGCATAATCTAATTAGTAGGCAAAAAGGTACACACGTAAGTAGCAGTAAATGTTACGCAGTGTGATAAAAGTTGAAAATAAAATTGGAATGAATCCTAGAATTCTACATTTCTTACAAAAAGCATTTGCCTGTGCAAAATTACGACGTGTTTACTATTATATTAACACCCAAATCAAAAAAATACAGAAGAAGACATGATAAGCTACAGGAAAAAGCAATTTCAGCACGGAGGCACCTAAAAACTGTTTGGTACATTGCCTTCAGTCGTAGACCGTCTGGTATGTGAATCAGATTGAGTGTAGGTATACTGTATGCATAGGGCAGGTGTAACATAGTCTATTTACTTTCGTTTGTAGTTTGTGTGAATCACTTTCACGCATACTATTTTGGGCTAAACCAAGTAGGTATGCCTACTCCGATAATAAAATTGAGAAAAAAACCTCGTGCTACCATTCTGACAAACCGTTACTCATCATAAATGTTGTAAAAATAGGAAAATAGTAAACTGGTGGTTTGGAACAGGAACAACAATCCTTTGCTCTTGTTTTAAACAACGCAAGCAAACATGTATTATAATACATAATATTACTAATTACTGCAAACACTAACTTTCAGTTCTTTCTCAAAAGATGTACCGTGTAACCAAATCCAAAAATGATTAATTTGTATGATTTATATTTACCCACGTACGTTCCCTCCTAATTTCTTATGACGCTCTTCTACTAGACATATTTTTTTAGTTTCTTCTACCTGCCTGTAGGAATAACCTAAGATTTAGGTCCTAAATCTATGCATGATGCCGCTGCTTACTCGTTAGGTTAATTAAAAATGCTCTAAAATTTTGCAACAACGTGCACTCAAACATAACATTTTAGCAATGCTTGTTATTTCATATGATACAGCTTTATTCACAGAACGTAGGAGTCTTCATAAAGAAACTCGCAATCAGGAAACCATGAACCATTGTAGCATCTTCTAGCATCTAAATGTAGAGCAGTGAGTTATAATTATAGTGATATATTTTCTTATATTTTCCTCCAGAAGATAGCTCCTTTTGCTTAAAAGGATTCTAACTAAATATTTTTGTAGCCACAAGGCAAGGCCAAGGTCAGTATTCCAAAATTTCTAAAAACTGAAAATGTTGTCGAACAAAAGTAATCCATTTTGCTTTTTCTAAGTTAAACAAATCCCAAATATGTAAGGATTCCTTGAAACTCAAGGGTCCTTTAAAGATTAGATCACAAGTCACAACACCTTTAGTGTGCATATATAGTCGATAGAAATACAATACAATATGTATGCATTACTAACAATCTTTAACAAGGTTTATATTGCAGGGTATCCCAAATTTCAATTCAACACTAACCCCAAGTACTAATCCCTTTTTCAAAAGATATTATTATTATCATCATGAGACATTCATACCATTGATGTAGTAATCATCATCATTGAGCAAGCGACTTGAAGAACGGAAATCCCCAACCCCTAAATTCCATATACGCATGGACGGATAGAGAGTTGATGAAGTAACAATGCCATTCTGTCGTTCTTCGTTGTATCTCTCCAATATAGATATTGAAGTACTATGGCCGTAAGACTCAGTAAAAAAGATCTTCGCTCCGCACCCTCTTCATTACGACAATTTTCTTTGAAAATGCTTAGGAATGGAACACACGTATAGAAAGAATCTTTAGGCCCATCAAAATTTGATGATCAAATTGCAATGTGCATTTAATGCACCTATATATGCATCAATGTATATACATCAGCGATAAAAATGTAGTTGTTTGAAATACTCACAAATGGTCCGTCTGTCTAATTGTAAGCTTATTTTACTCAGACTTTGTTATAAAAAAAATTGAGTCGACTTTGCATACAGATGCAATTACTGAAAGGTTTACTCCAAAAATTTATTGTGGCTCATGATTTGGTTTGAGCACTTATGTAAAAAGCTCATACAGTACATTTTCAAACTAAATCCACAAAAATTATTTTTTAAATCAAAGTGCATTCAAAAGACGAGTAGTAGTATAGTAGGAAATACAAAAGCATAATATGCACGTTCATAAGCCAACAACTTGTTGCATACAAAAACGATGTGTATTTTACAATTGTTCAATCTTATGCGGTAGTAGTAGTAGTAAGGCATAACTCTTTACTGTGATTCAAGACTCAAATGTAAATATTTTCATACCATCAAGCGTCAGTCAGAGTTTTACCTGCATGGCGTCAGGTGCAACGTGAAGGTAGCGTGCAGAGGTACTTTTACTAAGGTTTCATTTCAATTCTTACAAGAAGAAGCTTAGCTAATGTGTGCTGTATTTGGTTTGCTATGAAGAAAATTCTTGTGCATTACTACCACCAACAACGCTGAGTTTATTATCATCGTCACGTATAATATCATCTCTCATTGTTGCTCAGCACAATTGGGCTGGTGTAAAAAGGTAGTGGTGGAGAGGAGAATAAACATAATATCTGATCATCATCATCATCAGCGGCGCATTGCAGCCATGCAAATAACGCGATATCTTCCTTTATAAAAAAAATCTTTTACACAAGTAAAGTGTAGTGAAGTGATGTGTTTTGTTTGGTATCTTCCCCAAAAAATATATTATTGCTTTTTAGAATAAAAAAAAATACATCAAAAGAGCAAAAGAAGTTACCTTACTTTAAATGTATATAATACCTAAATACGTAATAGTTATCATCATCATTACTATTTACAACTTACTACAAGAGTGAATGTTCCGCTGCTGAATCATCATTCCTACTGAAGCAGAAGACATTTTTTTGTAAGGGAAATTCTTCTTATATGCGTACAGTTCTTAAAGCGTACAAGCAATATGTTATTTAAGTACGTATTAAAGTTGAATTATTAGTGGATTAGTATAACTATCTTGTTGAAAAAAAATGTATTGTATTACGTGAGTCTTTATTCCTTTGGTGTGTTAAAAATCATACGGCCATGCGTGAACAAAACGGTGAGAGAAAAGGGTAGTGAACGATGAACATTGGTAAAATCCATACAACGAAAAGGATGAGTGTGGAAAATGGTGCTTACTTCGTCAAGATAAGAAAAACTGTGTAATTATCATTATTGAGAGCAGTGACTGCAATATTTTGACAAAAAATAGTGAAAATTGTCCCAAAATATTCCAGTGCATATAGTCTTATTTTTTGGGGGAATATGAACTGTGTAGCTGAATAAAATGCGAGAGTAGGAGAAAGGAAAACGTCTCAATTTTTGAAAGGCACTGTCCTAGTATTCGGCTTTATTTTCTCGTCATGTCCAAAAAGAGATAAATAGGACATTGAATATGTAAACATCATTCTCCATGCTTGCAAACGTGTGCCTGACAATGTCTTTTTTCACTACTAGCAAAAGCACTACTCAACATTCTTTTCTTTTTGTTTGGTAACAAAAGTACTTTCTGTTCTACATCCTTCGTATTATTACCATAAAAGTTTAGAAACAAGCAAATTAGGATTTCACTTCTTCTCGTTTTGGACCATCTGCGCGTGCACACACACCAATAACATCTTCATTGATGCTACTGAGCACACCATTCTAAAATGGCTGAAACATTAGAATGAGAAGTTAAAGCACGACGAGGGAGTATATACACATAAAAATATTACAATCGTTTGAATGCAGTTTTGTGTCATAAAGTGGTGGTTTTCGTCAGTAATTTGCAGTAAAATTAGAATGTCTACGCATGTAATCCCATTTAACGACGACTTGAGTAAAAAAAAAGATGAAGACAGTATTTGGAGGCGAGTTTTGTTAGATGATGACTTACTTGGTAATGAGCGACAAAGACGAGACGCAAGAATGGTCGTTGTTTTCATACATTGAAATTCTATTTATGTGAATCAAGGCATTAAGTGGGCTTGACTCAACTGGGTGTCTTTTCAGGACTGAAAAACGACAAAAAATTTTGACAGCAATAATTGAGCGTACTACTATTCTGTTGCGCCTATTTACTGCACCCTCATGCAGCCCAAGGAAATCTGAAGAAAACAAAAATTCACCATCAAAATCACTTAAATTCACTTCATACGTCATCTTCTAACACAACATCATCATTTTAATTAATACAAAAGGGGATTCCCTGGTCTGCAAATATACAATTAACAGTGTGATTGTAAAGTTGACGCAGAAATCCGTTAAGGTACCTTAAAAAGCTGTATGAAAAATTGCATTCATGAATGGAGATTAAATTTTGTTAAGGATCTCCTACTTCACTCGGCAGTAGCATCCGCTATCATGTATCAATTCAGGAAATAAGAAAGGAAACATGGAAATCAATGAATGAATGGCATACTGTTTGAAATCAATCAAACAGAACGTTTTTATATGAGATTGCATGCACGCACAACACAATACATGCTGCAAGCTAATCAGCATTTATCGATAAAGTGGTTGAAACAAACCAAGCTTTAAGGGATTACAGATTGTTGGAAAAAAAGGGTAGGAATTATGTCGGTCTATGCGGTATATCCGATGATGTGAAGTGACGACTGATAGAATCGTCTACGTTATCTTATACAATATTTTGCTTCCGTTCTAATGTGCCTTTTGAATCAAAGCAAAAATTATTTGAAAAAACGTGGTGGATAAGCAAGCACAGATCTGAAACACAGTATTGCGGGGGTGGCAGGAAGAACATCGGTAAAGAAGAAAGAAAAATATACGTGTGTAGGAACTTACAACACGTTTCAGTCCAAAAACCTACATATTGGGCTATGAATAGTTAAATAAAAAAACAATCCTCTTCATTTTCAATTAATGTTATACCATCCTATGCTTTCCACTTGTTGGTACTTATAACGCAACGTATGTGGTAAAGCATTTTTTTACCTATTCATGCATAATGATCATTATGCAAGGTATAATAACAATAAAGCCAATAACAAAGTGATGTGATTAATGAGAAAAGTGTGGTATTACTTTTCTTTAGAGACTGAAAAATACATAATACTACATATTAGTATTTACATGTACTTTGAAAAAAATACAATTGTCTCTTCCGCTGCGTGAGGTTTTTTGTGTTGAATGAAGGAGAAAAAAAACTTAGTCTTACTTTATTGTTTGTGTACGTAAATAAGAAGACTCATTTGAACAGAAAAAGAGTGGAAAAATCAGGCTAGTAAAGTAAAACTACATTGTTGTGGATTGTGGTAGTAGTAATAGTAGTGGTGGTGGTGAAGAATGTTTGTGTTTGCATTATTGTTATTATGTTATAAATAGCCAAGGCACGTTTTACGCTACTAACTAGTTACCTTCTTAATAGTACACACATGTTTCTGCATTGAGCTCTCCCAACAACAGAAAAGAAATAATTCATTTCTTATTATTATTACTATATAAAACGACAAGGATCTGTGCATCTGCCGCAACATCGTCAGCAGACCCATTCATTGTTTATAATTTTAACAATGTAATGTGCAAACTTTTCAAGAGCAAAAGAAAAAAAAAAGAAACTGCATCCTACATGTAAAGTAGCAATACTACTTTAATATAATAGAATATTATACAGATAGATTGAAAACATTCATGTTTCTCCTTTTCGTTCACTTGCTTATATAAAATCACCGCTGAAAATCGGCATTTAGCTTTTATTGTAACACATTTCACGACTGAATTATAATGAGGCTTCCATCATCTTTAACAACAGCAGCAGTACCACCAATACCGAGACTACGGGTGCCGATGAAGCCTCATGATGAGAAAATGGGTCAAGTTCAAGATGATCAGAGCAGAACGAGTGATGATGAAGAGAATTGTATTATAGTAGCAGCAAATAGCCATAGAAGATGTAACAACAGTGGTGGCAAGGCATATGCACCCAACTACCACGACGTTGCAATTGTGAGGTCCGAAAAAATAGAGTTGAAACATTTAAAAAATTCAAGCTTGCTTGGGAAGATAAGAAAGGAAGATTCGTCAATTTTAATGGATTCGACATCAACGACAGCAACAATGCCAGCCGCGCAGAACCACAGTGGGAGCATTATTGTTAGCAGTCAGACTCAATTAAAGGATGATGACGATGAGAATGGTGGTGATAATAATGTATCTACTACTACTACTGTAATGAGAGTAAGTAGTGAAAATATGTCAGGGAAAAATGAGTCAATGAAATGTAGGTACAATCGATATAATTACCAAACCCCAAGGAATGCGGAAAATGCCACAGTTTTCTCTTCCTCATCTAGCCAAATTAATAGCAGTGTGTTTTTAAGAAAAGTAAAAAGAACATTGTGGTGGAGTACTCGTGGTAGCGGATATTGTTACACCGCCGTATGCCTCTTGCTTTTCATGTTGGCTTGCAATAGTGCGATGGAATTTGCAGAGGCAATTACAACAGGTGCCGTAAAAGGTGAGTTTTCAAATAGTTTAAACATGTACTTTCGGAATATTTTGATGTTAAATGCAGTCATTACGTTTCTCGGTTATTATATACAGTAATTTCTACGAATATTAAAAGTGGATGTGTAGTAGAATGTATTGTAACATGAAAAGAAGGAATTGATTTTTAAGACTCCATCATTATACGTTCATAAAATGTAATTGCTTTTGATAGTTGGATGATAAATTCACAAAATGAGCCACGATGCTTCACATTAAAAAAAGTATTATAGGTGCGTCATGATTTTCACATAAAACAATTCAAACGGGTATTACTGTAATGTCCATGCAACAATTAATTTGTCATGCGCATATCAAAGGGAATCGAGACGGAACATAAAGTTCTTTTACCAAAGTTGTATTTTTTTTCAAAAGTCATCTTCTTATTTCATATATAGTCAGGGTGAACTCGGTACGGATTTACACGGATTAAAGCAGATTGCCAAAGTACAAGCCTGTGTTAGTCTTTTTTTCGTGGCGTGGGTGAAAATCTCGAACCGTAATGGCGATTATTTTTCCGCAAGATAATATGCAGTGAGAGAACCCAAACTCTAGAGTAATTTGAAGGAACTGCACTGAGTAAAGGACGAAATTCCGTTTGATAACACGTTGTTTCCTGGTACTTAAGCGATTTTTAATTTCAAATTGTCTTCTTTGTCATTTTACCTGCTCATGATGAGCTTTTAAAGAGATTACAAAGGACATTTTACACGGAAATTTTATGTGTGAATAATCTGCTGAAGAAGTTGCAATTTGTAAGTCTTTACTACTAAAGTAAAATACAATAACATCAAGTGTTTCACATAGCATGCTATAACTCGTATGTGTTCTGCACAAATTGCGTGAAGAGAAAATAGTCATCATTACATTGACGTAATAATGCAGAACCAAGTTTAATGTTTTCTCCGTTCCTTTCCCATAGCCTACTGAATTAAAGGTGCATATTGATTACGCAGTAAGTTCTTTGTTTGTTTAAAGTATAAAGGTAGAAAAGTGGTGTGTGGTGTGACAGAAACTTTTTTTTTTAAGCCCCGTGTTTCACTAGTCGACCTGTAAAAATATATTAGCACATAAATTTATCTTCACTAGCGCACCACTCACTTCACTCCTTAAACAGTGAGCTTATAATCTTGTCATGTGAATTGCGGGCACACTGTGAAATTTATGCAGGTTTATATTACATGCATGCCTACTACGCTGGCAAGCAGCAAGTACAGTTATCCCATCCGAATTCCTTGTTCTGTGAGTACAAGGGATAAGAGCAGAGACAGGTTAACATTTTTGAATGTTACAGGGGTCCATTATATCGTACCTTTAAGTTGGTAGTTACCGAATGATAAACACCGTAAGTGTCAATAGTACAAACTTTGAAATTTTTAATTTTGTAGTGTAAATTTTAATATGTTGTAACGGTATGTTCTTCTATTACTGCAGCTGCAGTAACTGCGTAGTTAGAAATAAAAAAAATATAAAGGAGACATGAGTACAGACATTAAACAGATCGAATCAGGGAACAATCCACCATTGCACTGCGATGGTGTTGCAAATTATACACAGGCTTTTACAGGCAATAACTACGAAAATACTTGTTAAATTTTTTAAAATGTGATCTCTATCCAACTCTATGGTGTTGTTAGTGTTAGTAAAACAGCTTACATGCATGAATTCAGATATGCATACTGAATTACTGCAAGTGTTTCGAGTTGAGATATCTTAAAAAATAATTTTACGTGTCACGTCGTACACTCCGAAGTTTCGTGGCTCTGTTGGGGGTCACTGCGTACTGTAATGAGTATTAGCAAAAATCTTCTTAAGGATCGGTTATAATAATACCTGGTTTAGTGGTTTTGAATTAACATTATGATCATCTTTGTGGCCACAATGCATGGAAGAATAAGCATTCGAGATGTACACACAAAGTGATGTACATATTACAAATTATAATAAATGTTCATAAAAACAATTACGCACTAATAATTTTTCATCTTTTAAATTTTTTCTTGCTGTATTGTTATTATTATTAATTTGTTATAGAATAATGCGGATTTGTTTCGTGAGTTGTAATGTGTTTTATGGTAATTTTGATTCTTTCACAACTTACTTTTTATTTGTACCATTCAGCATTCTCATTTTCCTATTAATAAAGGCTATTATAACATTGAGTATTTTTTCTTGTTTAAAATTTAAATTTTATTCATGCTCCCTATAATTATGCGCTGCACCACCTCAACTAACCCGTACTATTGTGTTTATTTGCTTTATTACGGTATTAAATTATAGATATTTATCCGGATTTCAGTATTGTTCAAAAAAAGCACGAAAAATATGATGTTTTGTAAATACAGCATGTTACTCACTCATTATCATCAAGTCATCATGACTCTATCATTTTAACAAGTGTATTGTTGATTGTTTTGTCTGTTGATTTGCTTCAACTCAAAGATAACCGATGCAATCTTTGTGCAATAAAATTTTGACCTCGCTCACCGCTACGCTGCACCAGACTAGTATCATTATCATTATGATCGCAAAGATATTTTTTTACAAAATACAATAAATTCTCATGTATATCAGTATCATGGAGTTTGAAAAGTTTTTTTTAAATGCCGAGTTGCTGTGATCAAATAGCCTTTTTCAACCGGTACTTAAACAAAATAGTAAAAATTATCTTACCAACAGCAGTCGCTTTTTCCCTTTACCATTGATAATACTGTAAATGCACTCTTATGACTCAATCTTCTGCTGTATACATACATAGTGTACAAATAGGTATAGGTACATATTTTTTTCTATTATAACTTCCGTAATTCTTTCTTTCTTGCGTAAATCTTTCGAATGAAATTAGTTGACGTTTATGTAAACTTATGTGATATTTCGTATTGTCTTTTACTTTTTCATACAGAAGCAAGTTTCTTTCTCACGTTTCTCTCTTTGTCATCATCATACTAATATTAATCATAATGATTGCTCATACTCCGTAGTACGGAGAGTTCGTACTTGGTTCCCTGAGATAAATATGAATGTATACAAGAATACAAGTCATCATCACAATGTATTTAGCGTTTACATTAGTACATGCATCATTTTATGCAACTAAAGTTCAGTTATACTGAACAAAGTAAAATGACAGTTTTTTTAGTTGGTCATGCTTTTCCGTTGGTACGATGCAACGTTTAGCCCAGCGCTTTGCTTAATCAGCATGAAAGAAAGGATTTTTTCTAAACTCAAAAGGAACGCTCATTTTCTTGATTATTACAAACCATATCCTGTGAGAAGAACTTTCTTGCTACCATAAACTACAATGTTGTACGCTATATAGTGAACCTGAAACGAAGGAAAGCAATGAAATTTGAGCTAGAGTTAGCGAACCGACCGAGGCAGGAAAAAAGTTTTCTTAACTAGATCTCAGTTTAGTGGAGATAATGAAAAAAAAGTAGTTAAGTTGATGTTAATGGAGAACTTTTTTTTTCAAAAGAACGTAGAATGAGGTGCGGTGATATGAATCATATCATCATGATACGGTGTATACCTAGTGGCGGACGATGATGCCAATAAACTAACTCATTACACAAAATTACGAATTATGCGTTAAATATTTTTTACATGTGTTTCGTATTGAAACATGTATTTTTTTACAAATTAGTTTACCTTTGTAAATTTTTGTAGGAAGTGCGTATAACCAGACAGTCTAAATATCCGTATCCGTGAAATGCAATTATTAATCATTGTTGTAAAAGTTTATAGTAAGTTATCAAACTTCCATATAAGGTTTTTCTTCCTATTTCGGGAATCCTTTCATCACTCCTTAAAAGGTTCTGATATTAAAGCTGAAATTGAACGATGCTTCGTTTAGATAGTTGAAAAACGTTAAAAGTCTTACTATGCTGTACGGTTAACGTTCTAAAGTTTGTTCTAAAAATGTTGAAAAGCCATCAGTCTTTTTTTTCTTGTCATGATTACTATGAAATGGTCACAAAAAGTGCATTATTAAGTTGAAGCAAAATAAAAAGGAAGGAGCCAAATACATTCGTCCTCATTAAACAACTTGTTTACAAACCTTAAGTACGAAAACGACAAGACACATACATAATATCTCTGCTGTTACTACAGATGCTTATATATTATACTGATGTAAGGAAGGAAAAGTTTAGAATAAAAAAGTTTCATCTCATCATCACCACCGTCCTAGCAGCTATGTAATAATCATTAAAAAAGTAATACATTTTTGGGAATGAAAAACCAGGTAAGAAGAAAAATCTCTTTAGGATGAAGAATATAAAAGATTGGATTGCAAGAAAAAGTAGAAAAAGGAAGAGGGGCTTAGACATACACGTAACAACACGTTATGTATACAATATTTCAAGCAAGAAAAGAAATATAGCGGTCATTGCCTTCCTGAAATTTTAACCAGTCTTTCAAGAGGAAGAAAAAAGGTTTCGGTTTGTTTGGTTACATTACCTGCTTGCAGTAGTAGTAGTATTATTCTGATCTCTTCATGCACCTTATTATAAAACATTCACACATTGTATTTTGCATTTCTGATCTGGGAAATGCAGGAAGCATTCATTATTATTTGGTAGAATACTTGGAAAGGTAGAATAGCATATTATGGAAAGTCCGTTACTTCAGTGATGTAATCAGTGAGTAAGATGATGACTAACTATAGCATAGGCGCTGTATTATTAAACATCTTGTCACCTATCTGTCCACAAAAGTGTTAGGAAGTTTGACAAAACTTAAAAGAGACTAGATATTCATTAGTTTTTATCATCACTTTACTGATGGTCCGCTACACTGCAATTCCATAAAACCTGACTGACGTGGTGAGGATTATTGCTCCATGTGATATTTTTTGCATTCATGAGCATAATAGGTTTTTGACGTTGACGACAACGACGGCACATCATACAATTTATTTTTCTAGAATGTCATTTTCATGCACACAAGAATCTTGTCGTGGGTTTTATGAATTGTCATTTAATTTCAAGCTTATAATTTGAAACTGCATCATTGTTAGCATTATACATTGTTTTTTTTTTCTTGTTTAAGTATGCATATCCCGTATGTACATCTGTAACTACAACATGCATGTATAAAATAGTATGTTGTACGATGCTTTAGACACACGTATGTCGTACTAATGAATTGCTTGCTTGGAGAATGCTGATAGACAACTTTTTTTAGTTCGTTTTTGTGATTATTTAATATAATGAAACTGTCTTCTTTTATAATGTGACTTTTATTAGAAATGGCAAGGACTTTTGAAGCAATTTGGACATAATTTTAACTCTTACTGGTACATTATCGTCTTAAGGCGTGACTTTTTCCTTCGTCTTTGTTTTTGTTTGTTGTTTCATTTGTTTGTGCATGATGTCATGTGTAATTTGATGGAAAGGAAGTGTGTGCTATTGTGCAACGGATATAGGTATGTAATTGTCATTCATTACATGTTCCATTCTATTATGTGGTTCTACTGCACAATTTTTGCATTCTTGCAAACATTTTTTTGTGCACAGTGTACGTGCATGTAAAATTGAATAATAAAATAAAAATGCCACTTGTTTGTAAAAGTACCATTCGCAAAACACTTGATTTTCTGAATGAAATTGCAGCTCAGCATTAATAAAGGCCGCATCCATCTTGTATAATAATAATAAGTACTCACAAGTTATAAAACGATTAAGCGAAACCTAGTTGCTGCAACGTGATATCAAAGTCATCAAAATCCGTTTCATTCATTGGTATTTTTGTTTTTGACTAACATTGATTATTCATCAAATAAGCAATGCAAACTGAGTTTGCAGTTGTCTTCAATCAAAAAATTGTGTGTGTGTTTTGCACAGTATTATTATTTTACGCATAAAGGGTCATAGTCACACACACAACGGCTTGATCAATGTACATATGTTTGGTTATATCTATACCGTTGCAGGTACATATGTCATAAAAGAGGTAAACGTTCAGATCGCTAGTTACGATAACCATCACAATGGTGTGGGCGCAGTACCGTTTTATGCGGTCCCATGTTTTGCGAGAGAAAAACTTGAGCTTGCATAATTCTTCTGGTTGATTTGCTCTTCGATTGATTTAGTCACTGAATAACATGGCTTTGATTTTGCCAAAAAATATGAAAATATTCAATTTTGTGAGTTATGAAAACAGTACATTGTTGTTGTGAGTAGTGCCTGCTGTAAAACAAAAGTTGCATAATGATATGAATATTTTGGTATGACGCACCTTCAAAGGGTTGATTCGAAAACTTTATTGAAAATTTAACGAGATTTTACTTTAGCAGAGTATAAAAGATGCAAAATGGAGGGTTATAGTGATAGTGACTTCAATTTTTGAGCTATAATGATTATGATTATGCCCATGTTTTCTGATGATGATCCTGTTTTACCTGTCTTGTTTATGCAATTTGGCACTACTGCTCGTTGATTTAACTAGAGATGAAATTATATAACACTAAATCCAATATGTTAGTAAAATGCAGCAAGTCTGGGGAATAAGGATCAAAACCTGAAGCATCATCTCCTTGGACAATTGCCACTATCCTCATATTCTATGCAATTTTAATAACATACACAGATTTGTGCACCTTTTTATGTAGAAGTAGCAGTTTAAAAGAAGATGGTATAATATTAGTAATAATAATAATAACTACATATATATGATGCACAGGTAGTTAAGATAACACACCTATGATATAAGGAGAACAAGATGGGAAAATGTACCGGTACTTAAGCAAATGACACTGTACCACTATGATTATTATTGCGAAATGTACAACAACGTGCCATGGCCAAAAAAGCCAAGCTTAAAAATCATAATATTCTTCACATTACATGCAAACATATGCTCACCTACGTAAGAGACGAATAATATGGCATACCTACATACTACACGCATTTTTTTTGGTACCGCAACTACAGCACCACCACCGCAATACAGAAAGTTCACTTACCCTTCCAGTTTCTAGTTTTTTGCTTCCCTTCCTATTTGCCAACAATTTTGATCATCATCATCTTGATCAGCTTCATCTTATTTCCTCTCAGTCATAACAAGTTTTGTGCTTGGTCGTAAAT
>JAHZMZ010004611.1:0-10249 GCA_027743805.1 Lepidocyrtoides sp. E14
TATAAAGATACTTTGGACATAGTGCAACAGAATGGACCGAGTTTTAAAATCTTCAGGTGCCCATCAGGCACCCTAAATTAATCAACAATCAATTAATCAAGTAACCTAATTAATCATTGCCGAGTTTATTTATGTGAGTAACCAAAAAAACTCACGAGAAAATCGACTCGATAGGGTGACTATTTTACAACTGTGTTTTTGAATAGCTGGATATTTTTTAAAATATCATTGAATCATTAGAATCCCAAAAGGTGTAAGTGTGTAACCAATTATGCTATCGCTACCTTTGGTATTAAAGCACATGATAAGGTTCAAATGACCGGTTCAAGTACTGAATGGCACGATGACCGTCATGTTACGTACGAGCTCAATTTTCTACAAAATATATGTACTAAAAAGTACTGTACTTTCTAGTATGTACAAGAGTAAATTGGTAAGAAAATATAGACAATTCTACATCCCGAATTTGAAAATTTAGAATTGGGATTCGACAATTATTATTGGTATTCTGGTCTTCGACAATCTGGACTTATGAAAATTTGGGAATGTTTCTGAAGGGAGACAAATCAAAATTCGATAAAGTAAAGTAGACTTTTTCTCTTTGAAACACAATTTTTAATTGTTTTTATTGCTTCTTTTCTACAAAACATTACTACCACGTACGTCATCATTATTACTGCCTTAATGTAATACGAGTTTCTTTTATTGTTGAAATTTGTATACGTTCCTGCTAAAAAATTTAGTTCATTATTTCAGAATAAATTCAGAAATACACCATGAATCTTTTTAAATAAGCTTCATTTCAAGCCTTTTTAAAACAAATAAATAGTAATTTATATAATATACTACTTATACTAGACATATATATAAAGTTGCTAGTAATAATAAGCTGGCAATAAACAGTACAACAACAGTAGTAACAAAAAAATCGCATATCACCTTTTTTGTTGTGTTATCCTTGTGAAAAATTCACTAAAATTAACTTAAGAATAATCTAATTTTGTGTATGACAATTTATACTGTCCATGTTTTCAATGCTCGAAAATACTTTCTTGATCGCATCTTCCATTTTTGAAATATTAACAATGAATGCATTGAATTTCATATAACGATCAACTATAAACACTAGAAAATAAATGGTGTGTGTGTATGGTAGAAAGGATTTCTATGTTATATTATGCTTATCAGTATAACCTTCAGTTCCTCATAAATAAATATGTAGCTCTTGTTTAGAATATCATGAAACATTAACTGAACTGGTTCTACACTTTTACAAAGCACCTTCAATTGAAAGCAGATGAGCGATACTTAGCAAAATAAATTCACATTATGCAATACACAGCTTGTAGTTCATTCTAACGTGGGTTAACCATTTATATTGCTCGAATGACATTTTTTATATTTTATATTGTTCAATTTTAGTCTTCTACTCTATTGCATAAAGCTACCGGCGTAATTGCTAATTTACTTGACCTTTTGTTATCTTTAGCCTGATCGTGTTTGTGTCGGTCGTAGTTTGTTTTGTTTCCACGAGTCTGTTTTCTGTCCGGTAAAAAGCTGCATGTTGTTTTGTAGTATTATCCTATGCGAAATTGTAAAATATTTTTCAAATAGCAAAAATTATCGTTTTTATTCTACATGAAAACAGAATCTACAGCGATTTTGTCATCTAAAAACTACAAAAGTCCAGTCAGTATACAGATTATGTAACTGAGAAAAGGCCACATTTACAAACTTGTTTTTAAAAGTCAAGATTAGAGACACATTTATACGTTATGTATAGGATGGATTATAATATGGATTATATTTTGATTTGCTTATGTGTAATCTCTTTTCCCTTTTGCAATGACAATAAGAATCTGGTCTCAGGTAAATAAAGCTGACTACAATTTATTAATCTTCATAGCCCGTACTACAATGGACACTTTCCAATGCTCACTCAAACGCATGCCTCCGTTCGACTCGTTGTTGTCCCAAAGATTGTCAAATTAAAAATAGTAAAATTATAGCAGGTCATAATAGTCATCATCATCATCATAACATTTTGAATTTTGATAGGTTTGCGGACGTCCTTATGCTCTAAAATGGCGAGTCATTTATAACCGGAAGTGAGTTGTTACTACCACCACTAAGCCCAGAAGTACTTCCACCACTGGGTTGCTGTGGCGGAAGGACGTGAATTTGGGAGGCTTTACTCCGATTGAAAACTTGTCCAGCACTAAATGGTTCAAGCTTAGGTACACTGGAGCTACCGCCTTTTAATAAAACAAAATATTACAAGAAGTTCAATTATTCAAAGCAAAGTTTTAGGCTTTTGACTATGTGGTATCATAATATACATAAAAAAATATAGATTGTTTACTTTTTTGATCTGCTGGAATGTATCTGGAAAGATGAACCGCAGGTAGAGGTAGAAATCCGGGGCTCATGGGCATCACGTCCAGGACCACTTGCTGAGTCGGACCGCCTTCCATCAGGACAACGCCAGTGCTCCTCCCGCAAATGGCCCATAAATGCTGATCAGCTCTCACCTCGTACATTAGAGATAAATGAGCATCAGATCCAAACTTGGTAATATCAACAAACATGGAGCACATGTTACCCACACGGCAAAATTCGCTTCCTTTATGAGGCTCGACGCGAGACTTAATCTCATACAATGTCTGAAAGCACATTCATATTGTTTTAAAACACGACTACAACTAATAATGCACCTAAACACACTTTAATTTTCGTTTTGGAGAAGCTTACCTTGAATCTTTGAAGGCAAACATAGTATTTATATACTTGAGGAGAATGACTTTCACAATGAAACTTCATCAAGAATTCCAAGCGGAGTGGCTGTTCATCTTCAGTTTCTTGAACACCCACCTCCCACATATACGACACATTTTGACCAGCTCTCAGTTTCTATTAAAAATGACCATGTACAGAAAAATTAAGAACCGCAAAGTTTGAAATAAACTACGTGAGATTCTGATGGTAGAAACTTACAATTTGTTGTGATCGTGGATTCAAAGGTACTAGGGGAATGTTTTCTGAATTTCTATGCTGTACAGAAAGGCTATGATCCGAAATCAGAAATTGTGTATCTGTTAGACCTTGCAGCACTATTTGAAGGAACTTGCGCTGTCCCACAGTATTCAACTTGTGAAAGGACATGAATGGAGGTACAAATAAAATATTCAGCTTTGTCTCTTCCGCTGACCATGGACACTTTGTCATGAGCTAAAAAAATTTAAGCAGCGATATGACAAATCCATAAAACCTTTATTCACAAATAAATATATTGTTTGTGCATTCTGTTACAGAATTTCTGTACCTTGTGTTCAATCATCGAACTGTCTTTTTGGGGTCCAAGTGCGGCTTTTACCCAAAATCTGGCCTTGCTTGTGCTGAAAGCTCCCGTAGGCTCCAATGGAACTGAGATTTCGGAACACATTTCACCAAAAGAGTTTTCTTTCTCCTGATTTAAACAAAGTTGCAAGTCTACTGACGCAGATCGAATGTGTAGATTCATGCCCTTAGGAAATGAAAGCATAAAATTTGTAGGTTTACTATAAATTTCACTGCAGAACTCATATATGAAGAAAGTTTTATTTTATGACTAGTTAAATAATACCTTTTCTATACTATTACTACCAGTGTGCAGAGTCAGAGATATCAGTTGCTCAATGCCTGCTATGAGGTTGGATTCTACAGAATCAACTTCAATTTTTCCAGAGACTTTCTCCACCAAAAAATGATACTTGCAACCCATTCTGGGTGAGAGCAGCTCAAAATTCTTCACTCCCACAGAAACCTGACATAGACGGTACGTTCCTGGAGACGATATCTGCATGCACAGAAAAAGGACCAAACGTTTCCATAAAGTTCAAGTGTCCTGAAGGCTTATTTAAAGTCCACTTTTTATTATTTTTGACTTGCCTTAGCTTCCAACACTATAACGTTAGGACCGGGATTAATAATAATATCATTCGCTTTGGCCACTTGACTAAAATCAGTCTTGAGAACTTGCACTTCTGCTTTTACCTGGCTATCTTTCCGCCTGAAAGTGAATTTTATGTAAATACTCAAATATGTATATATATACGATTTAGTTTGCTAGTGTATGTTATTTTTTAGTATTCATTTCAGTTCTTACCTAAGAGCTTGATGCATGTTATGGCACATGAGACGTCCCATATGAACAGTTTTGTCCTGTTTCGTCTCTAGCTGTTGAATCAAGCTCAGTCGAAGAGTAGATGGATTCACGTCACCTATCGCTAAATTGTCCTCATCTTCACATGTAAGGGCGGGTGCAAGGGAGGCACTCTCTTTTCTTGACAACCTTTCCTTATCAAACATGTTGTTATTGTTGTTTGGACTTTGTCTCCCACCACCCACAGAATCATTCTCCGCAGCTAACAAATTGCTGCCACGCTGACCTTTGCCATCTTGTACTTTCTTATTGGCGTGTTTATTCTGCTGCTGTTGTTTACCCCCTTTGTTTCCGGTACCAGGAACGTTGGAAAAAGAGTTTATTCCACCAGGAACACTTGTTGTATGGCTGTGATGATCGTATGGCAAAATGGCAGCTTGTACAGTGTTGCTCAGCACAGGTCTAGGAAGATGGGATGTCAAGTCCACAGTTACACGCACGTTGCAACTCTCCAGGCGTATTTTACCAGGAGTATCAATTTTTACAGAATTGATGATGAACGTCTCCTCTGATGGAGATATGACGAAACGATCTACACATATACATTAACACAAAGTTTGTAATTTCAGTCATCATAAAATGGATAATGATTGCCGGTTGAGAACAAATGCATTCAAAACTAACCATTCCCTTCCAACTCTGTCAGACATGTCATCATCTCATCAAAGAAATGGTTTCGTCTGCCAATGTCAAGCTGCTTCGAACACGCGATTTGCGCACATGTACGAATATACCTCTCATTGTCTCCCACAGCATGATAGCATTCCCCTAGTTTGAGCAAAACATCAATGACAAGAACGGTCCACCGATCATTTTGAAAAGTTTTTAGGGCATCCACCAGAAAAGTGATCGCTTTGTTGAATTCTTCCCCCTCCATGTAATACGAGGCAAGACTAAGGCCAACTTTACGAGCAGATCGTAATCTACCAATGTGCTTATACGTACCCATTGCTAGTTCACACAATTCCTGCAATAAAAAAATTATTGAATTTATTCCATACACAATAAGATTCAATTACTGAAATTCGTGTGAAGCAGTAGATGTAGATGGTGGGACTGACTGACCAGATAATACTGCTGAAATAACGGTTTTGAGCTTAAAGCATTTTTCAGCTTTTCAATTGGTGTCTCTGGGGCTTCGTCTATCGTTTCGGTAATAGCATCATTCGCGCTAACCACCACCCCATTTCCATTACTATTTCCGTGATGAGCGTGTGCCACAGTTGAGCAAACAAGCCCTGCCGCCAGGCTAATGACTTTGTGAAGGTGATCACTTTTAAGTTGACTCTTTGGTAGAAGACCGCACAACTTTCCCAGCTCATATAACTAAATGTTTGAAATATAATATTAATGAAGTACACCTATTTCGTTGGATTTTGGTTTTTATCACACTACTTTACACTTCAGCAGCTCACCTTTTCTCTAGCATAATCCCATAAATGTGCTGTATGCACAGAAAAATCTGACGCTGTCATGAAAATGTACGGATGATGTTGTGACGCAGATTGAAGTTGCTGCTTGTTTGGTGCGTTTGTATTATCCGTCAATTGAGATTCTGGGTTACTATTACTTTGGCTATTGTTTTGCGGTGCCGCCAACATGGGTCGCTGTCCATGGCCACATATCGTGGACAATATTTCAAGGCAGGATACAAACACCCAACAACTCACAGCACCTTCTTCGCTAAAAGCCACGTCAAGAATGGCTAGTTCATTTATACAATTATGGAGGAAACTGAGGGATCTTTGGGCGAGCTCATTAAGTCGACTTTGTTTGATGAGAAGAAGGGCTTGTCTGGCAAAAAGGTAGTTTCTAAAGTTAAGTAATGACACACTGGAATTTCGTATTGTTTCTCGAATTTCTGATAAACAGGACGCGTTAGTGGAGAGACTTAGAGCAGGCCACCGGTCACCGTAACGTTGGAATGATAAAAGCCACTGAGGCGTATCTGAATCAGAACGGTAAAGAGACAACCTTTGGATATAAAAGAACAAATTTGAACCATCATGTATTGAGGATTTACATCAACATACCTGTCAAATGTGAGTTGAGCACGAATTGGGTAAATAAAGCATCAAGTTCATCGTATTGTACTAACGCTTCGTCGTAAACTCCCAACATTTCCAGAACAAACGCTAGTTCTTCCTGCAGCAGAAAATAATGACAAAAGTTCCAGCCAATTTCATTTCGTTTTTCCCTTTGGGCCCTCATATTCTCTTCAAATTTGGTCAACGTTTTGGAGTACGAGGCTAGAAGAAGTTGCCGCAATCGATGAAGCATTGAATGTAAGGACTCTGCAGACTTTGAGTCCAATTTTTGTGGATCCGATAAACATACACAACGCTCCGTTTGCTTCTGAGCAAAATCATTCTTAATTTTGTCCAGCACTGAGGTTCTTGGGAGAAGCTTGTTTGTTTTCTTATTATCAGGAGTCTCTACCAAAACTATTAGCCATTCTCGAACATTGCAGGATTTGACCGTGTTTAGCCAACTTTGGATTGCATCTTTTGTTGTCGACCTGTACACTTCCACATCCTATGATGACAATTGAGCGTTCAATCAAATATTATTAAAGCTTTTATAATGATAGTCCATAATCAATTTTTTTTTGCAATAAGAATCCGATTTCTAAAAAATTTACGGACCACACAATCAGTCCAATAAGTGTGCAGCATTGGTTGGTCCAGCAGTGTTGTCAACGACGTTGCCTGTTCCACCACAGTTGACGGAACCGAGGAGATGCTCACTGGCTCTGCCGACGTCAAAGAATTTCCAGTGCACATCTCCTCCTGGTTGAAAGGAATGAATCTTGGGTGCAAATGCACATGCTTTGTCGTTCTCCCATACGCCCTTCTCCATTCTACAGCTTCTGAGCCGATCCCCTTTTGTAACGAAGGGACTACCGACTGGAACACTGTCAAGTCACCAGAATCTGCACAAAATAACCATAAAATAATATTAATTTTTTCATTTTTACCACTCCTGTAAAATTTAAAAACACTTTTAAAACACCTTACATGTTATCAAAGGTTTATTCTCCATCATGCTTCCCCATCAACACACAAGTAAACTTTATAGCGCTTCTGCCAAAATCAACTTTTACTGTATCACAGTTGACAATCATATTATCCTCACTGCATATTATTATCGCTGCGCCCTTTCCTCGGGCCCTCCCCTATTGTCAGTGACAATTTGTCGGCACACAAAAACTACCAACTAATAATAATATTGCAATGTGCACAACATTTACAAATAATCAATAAAATGATGAGTGAATTCAATCACTTTTTCACTGCAATAGTTTTTAACTTTTCACTGCATTTTTCAAACCATTTCCCTACATAATTTTCTATTTTTGTTCGTTTTTACTGGGTTCTGGTTAAATATTTGGTACATGTAACTTCTTGAGTAATTAAATGGCAGAGTGTTGTCCATTTATTATTTAAAAAGTCATATGTTCTTTGCTGAATAAAGTTTAATGCATCTACATGAAAAGCATACACGCAAAAGAAGAGGATGATCCTCACATCATATCATCATCATCCTCCTATATATTTATTGATGATACTTTTTTAGCCTGTTTACTTTACTTGTATTATATGAGGCAAAATATACGCATACGCAACCAACAAACAAACTTTGCTCATTTGCTGCATTCTTACTTCTTGTTTTTGTACCTTTACATTTTTTGCATTCACCCATCATTCTACTTTTTTAGAAGAAGAGTCATCATCAGAGAGTGGTTAGGTTAGCAGCGAAACAGAAGTGGCACCACAGTGGTCATAATAACCATCAACCCAACCATCATCATCAACAAAATCATCCTCTTCTTGTAGAAGCACCTAAACTAAAATATCTTCCTCACTTTTTAGATGGGGCTGTTGGGGCTATTTGTACAAAACTTTGCTCTTTTTGTGGGTGGTGGTGGTGTATGGGTACCATTGCACTGGCGGTGACTAGTGACTGGTACCCGTACCCACATAAGCTCGTCAAGAAAAGGGTCAATCAAAATAGAAGGTTAGGAGAAGTGTTTGTGCCCGTTTGGAAAGGTAAAATGGAGAGGACTTTTTGCGTGCAAGCTAAGTTTGTATAGTATAGGTAGGCACAATATTATTTTCGTGATTTTGTTTATCGGATGGATGCCCACATTCATGCAGTAGCACAGCGAGGACGCATTTTTAAAATTACAACTAAATTTGCATGCATGTCTGCTCTTCTGCACTGCAAATACTACGCTATGCGATACTCCTGCTCTTTACTACTTGGAGGCTAGAAAAAAATGTCCATGCCCAGCAGCTAGCCGCAACGCTATATGTACTAGTATCTACGCTAAAACTAAATTGCATGCAAAAAATACAAGATTTCAGGAATTCTCCAAGTGTTTCTTTCTGATCGCATTGTCACTTTTGAATGATTACTGTTTTATTTTTCAATTCTCATCATCATTTCATCAACATAACATACTGTGTATTTTTTTTAAAGTAAGGGCATTTTACACGTTTTAAACTCAAATGCTTGATCAAAGTAATAATAATAATTACTAGTAGACCCTAAATACCTAATCATTTAAAGTAGCATTCTTTTCTCTTTCTTATTCACAAAAAGTTAAAACTTTTCATTACATTAAGTAATATTATTATTATTACTATTTATTTATGCATTCATACTTGAAAACTAGTACAGCAGCTAAATATATTTTTAATATATACTCACAATATATATTCATTCTCCGTTAATTTATTTTTTTCTCTTTTAAAAACATCTATTGTAGTATTTAAAGGTATGTCTGTGTCTGTCTGGGTGAGTAACATTGTCTTCTTATGTATATCCAGTAGAGTTATTTTCTTTTTCATACCTAATATACATAAAGCATAATATTATATTATCTTTTACACTCTCTCTGTTTGTTAATTTTCTAAATTGTTATGTTTTTTTTAAATAGTTCGTGCCTACTTAAGGAAAAACAGGAGCATAAAACGTTAATAAATTGTTACTGTAATTAGTTAGTTTACTTCGGTATACATGCAAAAGAAAAGCTTTACGATAAACTCATAATCGGCAAATATTATTACTCTGCTTGTTCATGCTACCTAGTAGTACCTTCTAAACGTTTAAATAAAATTCTGTTACAATTATAATCTAAATAATAAAAATTGTCGTCGTCCGAAAATCATTGTATAGGTGTTTCTTTTTGTATGTATATAATTTACACTTGAAAAAGTTTGTTATTTTGTTATGTTATGCTAACGTTTTTTATAAATATTATTATTGTTTTACATTACGAATTTCCATTTTTTATACATTTCCACTGTTTTTCTGTGTACTTTGACATTGCATTATTTTGTGTGTGGAGGACTCACCTGAACTGAATTTCTTTCAAAACTCTTTGCATAATAATATTATTATTACTATGCATTACATAATATTATGCATCTTTTCTTGCGCCGTGTCTATCATCTAAACACTTTTCGCCCTATAAAACTAACTACGTTACAATTTGACAGAATAATGTCACTCTTGTAGCATATTTTTGAAAATTTATATAGGGTCCTTCAAGCTAGAATTTATTACAACTCGCTAGCGTTTTTCATTCCTTCTTGAGTATATTTCTAGCATATTATAGTACAGGTGTGTTTAAGGAAGGTGTACATATACTTTTAGTATACAACAATAAATGCTCACTATATACTCCTACAAACTATCTTCTTTGTTCCTTATTCATAGCATTTAGGTAATAATATATAGTTATTAATCTATAATGAATTACAATACAATATACATATATTAATAGTAATAATGATAATAATAATAGTAATCTGAATATTTTCTGTTAAAAAGATTAGCATTTTTTGTTTGTTACTTGTTCCTCTCTGTACATATCAGCAGAAGAGTGAAAAGATTTTTTTTCCCTGGATTATATTCTACATTAATTATTAATTTAGTCTCTGCGTCTATCGCCATTACATAATACAATTATTCAAAAGAGATACTGCTGTTGGATAAAGACATACTTCCTGAAAGTAGATATAATCCATGAGGATCTAAAGC